>OY740775.1:81670388-81835466 GCA_963513935.1 Aphrophora alni | reverse complement strand
TCTTATTCTTCTTCTTTAAATGATAGTTTGGATGTTCTTAAACAAATTCGCCTCAGAGGCTCACTTATAATGAGTACAGGGTGTGGCAATCCCAAACTACCTAGCTGGTTCTACACAAGTAACCTTAGGTTAGATCCCTCCCTTTCGTCTCTCCTCTCCTATCAGTTTCTCTTGACTAACTCTTGTTCTCTGCCGACACTGACGCTCTTAGGGTGTTCGAGAACTAGGAGTCTCTCATGCATTTTTCTTATGAGACGATTATTGATTTTTCGTCTTTCTCGGGTTTCTTAAACCAACCCTTGTTTTCCTACACTAGGAATATTCGACAATGTCTATTTATGGTTTTTTTTTTCAAGTGATGATGACAACGAGGTTTTATACCATAAACAAATTACATTTCTATAAGGATTTTAGAACAGTTTCGTCCCGGTACTGTACATCCTTAAGTTATTTCAGAATCAGTCTCCGTAGAAAATTCCAATTTGGATGCTCGGATGATAATTCTTCTTCATCCTAGCTCAGTCCCTCGATCCTATATTTAAATCGTTTTCCAACCCCCCAAAAAACTAAAACAAAATCATTTGTCAACCAGATATCAAACTGAACTACTAAAAGTATATAAAAAAAAGTATATTCCGAAGCAAAGAAGTGACAGCTAATCACCCACACAGAGATAGTTAATTAAATGTCAAAAGAAGAAGACTGTGAGAACGCGGTGAAGATATGAAGAGTAGTGGGGCCACACATGTCCCGCATCTGGTGTCATCACCCTCTGTCCTCGGCACTCTGTGCAACTGCATTTGTTGGCTGATTTACAGCTTCGTGACATATGCACCGACCCCAATTTCTTGACCACGTTTTGAAGGCATTTTTTTATTATATGTGGTAATAGCTATTTTGGGGGTAACAATTTTTTGGGGTTTTTTTCGTTGTTGTTTCACATTATGAAAAAAAAAAAAAAAAAAAAAAAAAAAAAAAAAAAGGAAGAAAATAAAATAAAGACTCCCTAGCCCTTGAGTAGTCTAATAGCGTTAGGGTTGTAAAGAACGAAAGTTGATCAAGAGATTTTAATACAAGTTTAAGAAGAGATGCTTTTTTTTAACAATTCGTTTTCTAGGTTATGTTTCAAATAATTTGGTGTCGTGGGATTGGCTCGACGTGTGGTTAGCTCAACATATTGGCCGCCCCAGTCAATAGCAATCACTTCCTGGAAATGTGAACGGATCAGGTACCAGTCGGGCGGGTATAATTAAAATCAATAAAGATCAAATAGAAAATAAATATCACCATTTAGGTTAGGTTAGGTTAAGATTTTTTCCCTACAAATTCCAACTTTTAATTTGGTAATACTAACCATTAAATATGTACGTATAAACACTCTAGGTACAGTATCATTTAACAATTTTGAATTAAAATCAATTCATACAAACTATAACAAAATAGAGAATTAGATTCAACATATTTAGGAATAAAAATATTGTCTTTAGATAGTGTTTATGTATCTCTTAGTCAATCTTCACAGAAGTATGGTTATCGCAATCATACCCATCGACAATATGACATATCATCGAATTGGATACTTAAATAAACTTCAACAGTGCCTTACGAGTTCAGAATAGTTATGATTGGTATTGTGCTTTCTGTTAGTTTTAAAGGATACCAGGTTAGCCAATTAAGCAGGAGTTTGAACAGATGACCCTAGTTCCCCAAAGTGTCGAGCCAACCCCACGTAATCAATATTTTGACTAATTTGTATTATCAAACGAGTAATGCGGCTGAACAAAGGGTCGCTTCACTCTAACGCACGCGCCATCACACACAGGCGCGCAGAGTATTAGGACTGAGTTACCTACTGTGCTTCACTTGATGCAAACTTTCATTTATTTAATTTGATATTTTAAAATAAAATTGGTAATATATTTCTATTCTACACTTCATTACAATAAAAATGAAACCAAACCATGTATAATTTACCTTAATAGAATCTAAAATCAACACTGTTTTGCTACAAAATGAATAACAGTATGATGACTATTAACTGAGATTAAACAACACTATCGTATATCTTTATCGAAAAAATATCTACTTTTCGATTTTAATGAAATAAAGGAGCACAATGTAATAATAATAGTATAAAACAAGGGCGTACCCAGGATCAAAACTAGAGGGGGGCAAGCCATGGTCATTCAATATACAATTGATTATTAAAATAGTTATTTCAAGAATTGTATTAAATTCCAGCAACAAAATGTATAATAAAGATTTATTTTTTTGCTTCCTGGGGGGCAGTTGCCCCCCCCCCCTCTGCCCCTCGCTGGGTACGCCCATGGTATAAAACACAATTTGTACTTTATTATTTACATTGTGTATGAATAAATATGTATTAAAATAATATTATGTATGTAAATTTAACGTTTTCTCATCTAAGCAACAGTAATACAGAGAATAATGTTGAAAACAGCAAACAATTCCCTACTAATATAGAAAATGTAACATATTTATAAACATTGTTATAAGGTATGTTGGGATATAAACTCATTCAATTATAGACTACGTTGTTTGGTCTCTTTTTTTCTTGTAATTATGTGTATAATAAATACATATAGATTTTATTTTCTAATATCAAATAAAACAAATTAAAGTTTTATAAAGTGAAGCCCAGTAGGTGACTCGTACATGTGCTTGGGGGTAGATCACCGGACACCCTAATCCTCTGCGCTTGTGTGAGTGAAGGGACAATCGTTCACCTGCATTTTACAGTTTGATAATACTATAGTAAAACCAACAACTCTTCCCAAAGATAATAACCTTATTTTAGTTTTATTACGCATGCGCAGTTAGTTGTTGCATTCTGGGGGGGGGGGGAAGCTAAAGATCCACGCTCACTTACAACCCCCCCCCCCCCCAACAAAAGTGTTTTATATACTATTTTATTCCACTGCTAATTTGTCAAATTGTTTAAAAATGGCGTTTTATAATTTAACTTGTTTAATTTAGCTGACAAGTAACACTAATGGCAGATATGGAATTGAGGACAGCTCACATTGCGGGGTTAATTGGCGGAAAAGACAGCGAGTAGCCTATGTCCTGTTTAGTATTCAACTCATGTAGATGGCATTCCACAACACCATGGCACTTATTACAACGATTGTTCTTTTAGTCGCAAGGTATATTATTAGTTAATTTATAAAACTGAGTCTCTTTCACATAAATGCCGACACCTGAGAGTATGAAATGGGCACCGATCTTAACTATAGGAGTATTAGACATCACAGGACTTTGTTGCATACTGTAGAAGACGTCACAATTTTTACTTGTGTAAATACAGCAGATTGAATTATTTTTTTAGACGAAATTAGCATGTCTCTTCCTCTTTAATAAACACGGCACAATCTTTCTGGCTTAATTCGTTAGTTGTCAAAACTAAAATAATATAAACAGTTTCAAAAACACTTAGCGAGTTACGGCTAGCGAAATAGTTCCTCAGGATTTTTAATCCATCTCTAATAATACGGCCATATTGAAATTCACTGGGCTAAAATTACGACGGAATCTTCACGAAACCTTTTCTATGGAATACGTAAGTTGATCCGTGAAATTTTGAAAATAGGAAATCATTTGAGGATTTCGTTTGATTTTGACAAACAATCTCAGCATTTAGGAGCTTTGAGAAATTGGTGGGTATTGTAGACAATTACGAAGCAATTATTTTTATCAGAACAAAACAGTCCATGTTTGATATTTCCCCGTAATCTTCCACATATAGATACATTTTTATAGCATTTTGTGAAAGAAACTTCTTTTTTTTTCTTTTTTTTTTTTAATATACCGTACAATTCCAAATAGTATATTTTTTATAATCTATATTTTTTTTATAATCTAAATCGTAAAATTTGGTTCATAACCCATAACCTTTTCTTTCTACATAGACTATTTGGTTACCCTCTTTCTGATTGAGAAATCTTTTCTTCGATAAATTGTAAACTTTTAGTGACATCGTCTTTGGATAGCCCCATTTTGAAACGCTTTGACCAAATTCTAGTTGGTTTAAATAAACTTGTCAAAAATATTGAAAAAAAAGAAACTTGTCTACGAATTATTTGTTCGGAAATTATATGAGAATGAACACAAATTATATGAAAATAAAAGGACCTACAATTTTTGTTCTAGGGTCGGTAGTCTATAAGTGCATTTCTTGTTTCCAACTCTAGTTTACACGGGTCACATTCATAAAGAGCTTTTCTCCAAACCGGAAGTTAGTTAAAACACAGTAACAAGCTCTGTCCTTTTATCTAGCAAAATTTTGATCACGCATGTCGAGTCCTGACAAATTGTTAATTCTGAATAGCTAGGGACACAAAACTTATGCAGTACACATTAATAAGTTACAATTTAAATAATAGCGTTCCAAATATTGTGTAAAAAACGTTAGAATCGATTAAATTAGTTTTATGAACCAGTTTCCATCAGGTCATCATCAGGTGAATATTCCGTTATTACACAACTATCGTGAAAAATTATAAGGAATATTTTAAAATATGTGACAGGTTTCGAACCCATGTGATCATCATCAGGTGAAAATTCAGTTATTACACAACTATCTTGAAAAATTATAAGGAATATGTAAAAATATGTGACAGGTTATGAACCCACATGGTCATCATCAGGTGAAAATTCAGTTATTACACAACTATCTTGAAAAATTATAAGGAATATTTTAAAATATGTGACAGGTTACGAACCCACATGGTCATCATCAGGTGAAAATTCAGTTATTACACAACTATCTTGAAAAATTATAAGGAATATGTAAAAATATGTGACAGGTTACGAACCCACATGGTCATCATCAGGTGAAAATTCAGTTATTACACAACTATCTTGAAAAATTATAAGGAATATGTAAAAATATGTGACAGGTTTCGAACCCACTTGGTCATATCAGATGAAAATTCAGCTATTACACAACTATAATAATTTTCAATAATTTGTTTTTTAGTAAATAACTCTTTTTTCATTCATAGGAGAAAACACGTTTTAACATTGTTAGATACAAAGCTTCACAAAATGTTCTATTGTGGGATATTTTACCATGTACAGGTTAAGAATCACCCACCAGTTTTAAAATTTCATGACAAATTTTTTTATTTTCCAATTATACTAGAACACGCAAGAGTTTTTTTTGTTTTTTTTATCAGCCAGTTCTCAACAGTCAACGTAATAAGTATTTTAAAGATTTTTATGTGCTGAAAGATCAAGAAAAGCTTTATAGTGTGTTCTAGTAAATTACCAAAAATTAGTTAAAAAAACATTTCTTACCGATATCTCGGCTATCCTTCAACGTTCAACAAAACTGAAGATATTATCTTGAACAGCGTTAAAAGAGCTAAATATTTGTATCCTACGATTTTATCAACGGTTTTCAAGACATTTCGCATCAAACATTTTCAATGAACGCCGTTTGAAAAGGTTGAGTGAAAATATATCAAAACATTCTGCAAAATTTAACTTAGTATTTAAATATCTCAATCCTTTCTGGATTGTTGAAAACAAAAGAAAGAAAAGCAGTTTTGGATATAGGTTTATAGTAACTACTTTGTGTATTTTGAGGTCTCAAATCACTTTCCAAATATGGGCACATTGATTATGAAACATCCTTTTATACTGTATATAGTCTAATACAAAACTATTTCAATGGGTAGGATCGAAACACATTTTATGGTGTCTGCGTTTCTATATTAAAAAGACACTAGTAAAGTTTAAAATATTGTGTAATGAATAAACACAAATCTTTGCTATAATTCACTAGCACAGCTGGTTTTGAACCTACATGGCCATTAGCATGTTAATTATTCATAAAATTAACATTTTAAAATGTCTTCTTTTTCTAACCTCTTTATTGACCATTTTGGGATTGTCCAGTACATTGTTTAACTTCTCCCTACTCCAGTTAGGATGCAAAGCTGATTCACAGTCTACCCTCGATTCGCTGTTTTATCATTTCCTCCCACGTAGGTAGTCATCGGCGTCCTTCTCCCCCATCAGTTTTACCTCCATGAATTGGTATAGCTTCTTGTCTCTTACATATGTATAACTTGTCTAAACCAGGATAATTACCAGTTCTCTATTCTTCAACTCATGAGTACCTCTTGCAACACTTTTCATATGGTCTCATTTCTTACTTACTCAAGCCATTATTTCTTTGCTATCCTCATTAGCCACCTTATGTAAACTGTGTTAACTCTGCTGATGCCATTCTTCATAGTTACCCAGCTCTTGCTGTTATACAACAGAATAGGATTCACGACCGTACATGGTCGTTATTTTCCTGTCAAACTCCTCTTTACCAAAAGGGATTAGTGGCTTTCTATGCATGTTAGTGCATTTTTCTTTGTATTTTCCTAGATTGATGCACTGTTATTCTGAGGTGCTCAAATGTTTCGTTCTGGGCTAGTAGCTGTGTCCCAATCTAGTCTACCTCCTCATTTCTTCTTGCCACAGTCATAACTTGGGCTCTTTTTCTGACTAATTTTCATTCACCCTTTTGATTGTGTTTCTCCCTATTAAGTCACTGCTTGTTAGAGCTTTCTTCCTTTATTTGTGATTAGAAAAAAAAATCATCAGATTTTACCACCAGTGTCTGAATACCAGTGTCTGACAAAACAGGTGACTCTTTCATTCCACCACTTTTCCATTCTGGGTTTCCAAGTTTTCTACCTATATTACAGACAATAGGGAACTTGGAACTGTCTCCCTGTTTAATAGCCTTTTTAAGTATAAAATAGTCTAAAGTCTTGCTAATAAGTCTCACAATACCCCCTCTACCCTGTTAAACATTGCTTAGTGTTTGCCATATTTTGTCCATAGTAACTTTAAACTTGAAATTTTAAGAACATAAATATATCTAAACTAACAATGTATATATTCTGTAAACTTTACTTTATCACAATCATACTATCAAATATTTTTCTTTTGTTACAGAGGTTAGCCGATTATATAAGTGCAAGAGAACTGCCGATGAGAAACGAGCGGTGTCGCAGTCGAATCAGCTGATTCATGCTTAGAAAAAAGAAGAAAAAGAAAAAAATTTCAGTGCCTTTAAATAAGTTGTACAAAAATTCAAAACTCATACGTGATAGATAGAACACAATTTCGTGCTATATATACAAAGACTGTTAAAACTTCCAGTGATATTTTTTTTAAACGTGACCATTTTATAAAGATTTTTATAAGTACCTGCAAAATAATATAAACTATATATCTAATTAGGATAAAAACAAGTATTCTAGGTTAAGTATTTAACTGTGATATCGATAAAATGTATAATCTAAATATGAGTGGACCGGGTGGGAACAATCTTCTATCTATTCCACAAGGGGAGGCATCGTCAACTCCTCGCACACCGGAGATATTAAACTCCCTCATAGCTATGACAAACCCTTTCGATTCCTACAGAGGGGCGAATGCTCCTCGATTAGCTTCGTCACCTCCTGGAGGTTCGGACACGACATCCTCTAGTTCAGGATCACCCAGCTGTGTATCACCACCTAGTGTACAACATACGTGTTCGCAGCTTATCAAAGAAGGTCTCAAGCTCACCATACAGACCAAACGACGACAGACAGAACGAAGTACGACCTCGACATCGACCAACGATGAAGATGGAACTAAAATGGCGAGGAGAGATGAGGTGAGTCGGGACTCACTCGGGGATGATGATGATGATGATCTCTTCTCAACAGGGGATGGGGTAAGTTATGGTTGCTTCTCTTTAACTTTACTACCCTCTTGTTTCCAGTACAGAATAATGGGGATGTATACCATATAATGATATGCTATTGGAAGCATTTTATTAATTTGGGCATATCACAATACGATTATTTAAGATGTACAAGTATGAAGAAACATCAAAAATACTGGTTTAATGGGTAGCATTTTGAAATTTTTAAACCTTTATTTTTAAATTTCTAATTCATACATAGGCCCTACTATAAGGAAAATTATATTGATTGTTTTAAAAAAACACTGGGTATTTTTAAAGGATATATCCAGTTTGAGGTCCCAGTGTTGTTTTTTTAATAATGTCTGTCAATCGTATATCCAATACTGTACAGCCTAAATCCATTAACTGATTTTAATTAAATTTGGTATATCATTTTTTTTTAACATATATAAGGATTTCTTTCATTTAACTCAAAAATTGGTGGTATCTGCTATTAAAAAAAAAAAAAGTTTGATTCTCTTAAAATCGACTATTACGATTATTTTGTTCAAGGACCTAAACAAAACGTATTGGTCGCCATTTTTCCAAAAATGACGCTTCATGTATCATCAGTAAACAACAAAAAATTTCCCAAAGGCTATTATAAAATACTTAACTTCTAAAATTCCGCTCAACCCTATTTCATTCAAATTTAGTGAAATGTGAAGATTAATAGTAACAAAATTAGACCTCGACTCATTAAAAGTTCAATATCCTTAGGAACTCACTTTAGTAAGTGACTGTATCTACATCTTACTTCATATAATTTTGTATTTTACCCCTCATTTCATCTTTCCTATAAGTTTTCTCTCAACCAACTCTTGTTCTTTTTCGACTCTGATGCTATTAGAGTATTCGAGGGAGGGCTAAGAGCTATTATATTCTCTTCTTCTTCTTTTTTTATATGGTGATGATGACTAAGAGGCATTTAAACAACAACAACAAATATAATAAAAGCTTGATTTTAATCAAATAAAATTTACACTAAGGATGCATTTATGGCATAAAGGAAATAAATTTAGACTATGTATTTTTTTTTTTTTTTTTTTTTTTAAACAGTGCCCATAGTTCATATTCTCTTACTTTAGAACTGATATTTATGATGATGACAGGCTTCAGTTACTTTTTATTTTTGAGGATGGATGAATTAATAACTGCTCATTCTGTATAGATTGTTGATGTGCGCATTTTACTACCAAGATTGAGGTACCAAACCAGTGTATTTTCAAATACCATTAAAATAAATTTGTCTTCTAATACATTAGCTGTTCACATGTTTTCCATTCTAATATTTATATTCACAACATAATGCATGTATTCATCTCTAAGTGGGAAAATATTAATTCTAAGATAGCATGTACTATTCAGAATTATATCCCATATTCATAAAATTATAACATCCTACATATATTCTGTACAATTTCCACACTGTTATTTTGGGGCTGCTTCTTTCTAATAGAGCTTTTTTGTTGAGTGAACTGCTCTATGGGGGAATCTGCTTGTGTGATTGCATCAATGCTTTACATAATAATATAATTTATACTTTTAATTTTAATACTTTAAACGTGTACAACTATGAAACAGATCCATGCATAGTTTGATATTTTACAATTTTTATTAAAATGTAAAGCTAAACTGTTGTAATTCGGTAAAAATGTGTTCACAAACATCCAAATTATCATTTATAGAAACCACAATTTTAAATTGTCAATATTAGCTAATGATATTTATACATGAACAGAAGGAAAACACTACTTTAAGGTGAATTACTTCAAAACAACCAATTGATGTGATGATTTATTGATATATATATACATATATATATATATATATATATATATATATATATATATATATATATATATATATATACACACACATTGGGATGAGTATTCTTCAAAATTTGCTGCTGTATGCGTTCAGTGTCCTGAAAAAGGTGAAATGACTATTCATTTTCGGATTATATATCTAAACAAAAAAAGAAAAGTGAAATAACATATAGTCAAATTTCCCTTCATCATCCGTATATCCACCATTTTGTTCTTTTACAATAAATCGTTTTAACTCTAGAAAAAAGATATTGAGTTCATATTTAGTAGAAGCATTTTGTATGTTATGTTTTACAAGTGTATCAAACACAAAGACTTTTGATAATATTTAAAAACTTTTAACGTTGAATACCTCCAAAACTGTTAACTTTAAACAATTTTAAAAGGGTGTCATTTTTAAAATCATAAAAATAAAGTCTTTCTGTTTGATATACGTGTAAAACGTAACATACAAAATGGTTACAGCAAATCTGAACTCAATATCTTATCTAAACTTTTTTGTGAAAGAACAAAATGATAGACAAAGAACAAAAAAATAGACAAATAATGAAGTGAAATTCGATTCTATGTTATTTGACTTTTTTTCTTTTCTTTTTTTTTGTTCGTTTTGTTACATTTACTCCAAAAATGAATAATCAGTTTACCTTTTTCGAGACACCCTGTATATTAAAATTAAAAATAAAGTTGCCATAAGTTCATCAGCTCTTGTATGGAACTTTCGTGTTATTGTATTTTTCATATATTGCTCATAATGAGCTACATGAAAATGTTCAGCTAGAAAAATATAGCAATACAAAATAATATGTACAAGTGAATTCGATATAGACGTAGAGACAAAAAAATAAGGATCAAGTTAAAAATAAAAACACAATCAAATGAATCAAATAAACAAGGAAGCAACCTAAAACCACAAAACAAAATGTAACGTAGATATATACAAAATATACAGTATATATATTCTTAACAAGAATAGTATGTAACATCAAATAAAAATTTGCTTAAGGCAGTTTAAATTTTGTACCATTCAAAAATTCGAATTTTCCAGATAACATATTAAATAATTTTGCTCCTGTGTGTGAGGATTTCTATTCCAATAATTTATACTAATACGATTCCCTCAGGAGCTCACTGTAGTGAGGTAAAGTCTTGGCAATTCCAAGGCTCCTAGCTGGATCTACACCTCAACTCATGTTCTCTTGTGACCCAAAGGCTATTAGAATATTTGATGACTAGGGATTTTAAAAATATTTTTTTCTTCTTTTGTTTATAAGGTGATGATGAATGACCAAAAGGTTTTTCGCCTTTATACAACAAAGAAAGTTATTAATAAGAATTACACTTATTTCATATTTTGTAGGAGTGGATAATATCCAAAACTTTGTAAGTTTGTTCTATTTACCATAAAGTGTAAAATACTTTAAAAAATTAAAATGTTATGTAGTGTCATAATTCTTAATGAATGAATTGCATGCATTTATTTTTATTTTTAGAATGTTTCTAGTTGTTTTTTTCTGGATTTTAAAAACCCTTTTCATATTCTGTTCAGAAGAATTTCCCCAGAACTACCACACTTTTATTTTTAGTGAAGTATGAACACATATTTTGGCTACTAAAGAGATATTTAATTTCTAATTTTTAGTGCATTTTAAATAAAAGCATAAATTAAAAACAGTTTTTAAGATATAATATACGAGTGAAACAGTATTGTGAATGTGGCAGCATTCCGCTCTAACAATATTAATTTTTTTTTTAAAATATTTTGTTTGTCTACGTTTATGTAATGTATAAGTATATTATTTGTTTTAAAATATAATAACTTGTCTATTATTTGTAAGGTATTTAATCTAAATCATTATTTTGTCTTATTAGCATCTGATTACTTATTGAAGGTCAATAGAGGTGAATTTTCAATTATAAACCAAGATTTATCAAGTTAATTTGTATAACCAAATTGATTAAATTTCAACATGTTTGGTTAAAACAGCCGTTGATTAATCTGCGAATTTAAAATCCAAAGTTTAAAAAATATTTTAAAATGTGAATTGTTATATACAGTTACTATAAATCCTAACTAAACTTAATAATACCTGTAGTAATAATAATAAACTCAACCTACACTTTTAACAGCTGATTTTTTTTAATGAGAATGGGAAGAGGGGGGGGGAACATTCAAAGACAATCAACGAATCGGTAATATAAAAATTTACAATATAATTTTGAATAAGAAAGAAAGATATCAAGACATTTATTAGGAAATGATTAAACGTACAAAAATTCTCACAAATATATACACTTTATTTCAGACGCGTTTCGATGACAATCTCGATGACAGTTACAAAGCAAAATAATAACTTTTTGCTTTGTTATAATTTTGCACAGTTAAAAACAGTAAAAGTTATAATTTTGCTTTGTAACTGTCACTGATGATGACGACATTGTCGTCGAAACGCATCTGAAATAAAGTGTATATATTTGTGAGAATTTTTGTACGTTTAATCATTTCCTAATATTACGTTTCTCTCAAGCCATGCTCAAGTGTATATTCATCAAGACATTTCTACAAAATATTAAATTTTTAAAGTAGTTTATTCAATCATTAGTTATCATTTGAGTATATGTAATAATATTAAACGAGCATGTTTATAAATTTTATCTTGAAAACGAGACAAATGATAATGTTGAAATATGATGAATTTACTATTTTTGGATGAAAGCCTTTCAGCTATGACAAATTTTGGAAAACTCTCTTGGAGGACTAAATAATCACATCATTAAATAAAAAAAAAATAAAATAATAAAATAAAAAAAAATTTAAAAAAATCAGCCTTTCTAATGGTCAACAGAATGTTTCACTTTCATTTTTTTTTCAAAATTATCATCATTTTCTTCTCTTGACTGTACATGACTTATATTTACAATTTTTAAAAATCCATCCTTATCTTTGAAATGTTATCAATGTAAATATTTTCTCCACATGTAAATTTTCCCGAAGCTCCAAAAATCAAATATTAAAAATGGAAATTCTTGAATATTTATCAATTTTATTTTGAAACCAAGCATTTGGATTTTGTTGAAATTTACTAAATCTATAGCTTTCAAGAAAGAGAATAAAGTTAGTTGTTAGGACGTAACTTTTAGAGAACACTCATTTATAGAAATAACCCGATTGATTTTTATGACTAAATAATAAAATTAATCTAAAGGGTACATTTTTTATAACTGAAACAAAAACCAATTTATAACCTAGTAATACAAGAATGAATTCTATTTTTAACCTCTCGACTCCCACCCCACTGCTCAAGTAGTAATAAAATATGATTTTTACATTAAGAAAGCGTTTTAAAAAGTAATTACCAAAACAAAACTTTTGTTGAACAAACTTTTTATCTATTCCACAAAACAGCTAATTTTAAATTAAATCCAACTGTAACCATGTTTAAATAACAAAATAATTCAAAATGTATTTGTTAACAAGTTTTAACTTTGGTTCTAATTGAAAATTCACATTGTATCATTACTAATATTAAAAGCTTGCATGAAACACAGATTATGCTAATAACCTGTCCAGTAGAATGCTTATTAATGCTGTTTAATAACAGACATGCTACTTCTGTTCAATCTGCTTCCATACCAATTACTTTGAGAAAATTACTAAATTAATAACTTTATTATTGGAATTAACTAACATTAAGTTAGGCTGTGTTTATTTTTGAGTGTTTTTTATTGTAATTTTTGTAGAAAATGGTTGATGTGGTATTATAAAACTAGTATTTATTCTTAGTATTTATAAGATATTATTAGAAGTGGTGTAGTTTTGGAGATACATAAATAGTGCAATGTGTAGCTGATATGTTGATATCATAAAAATCAAGGTTACTTTTTTTCTTCTTTTTTTTTTTACTTTCACACAAATACAATATACAGAAAGTAAACTATGGGTCAAAAATCAAATTTCAGTTTTTCATGGATATATTCTTTTAGGTTCCCTGAGCCCAAAACAGAGATTTTGGAATTACATCTGATTATACTATCTGCTGTTTGTTGTCAATGCAGTTTTTTGAAGCTTAAACTATTAAGACGAAAACTCAAAATTCTGATTTTCAAATGAATACCAACAATACAGCCTCATCAATGCCTTAGCAGGCGAAACCATTGGTCGGCTAGACTAATAAAAAGTGGATAGTACAAAATAAAAATTGTGTTCTATTATCTTTAATACCAACAATGTTTTGATTCAATTTTCTTAAAATCTAACCTTTAAAAGGATTTATTACCAAACCAAATTTATTTATTGGCATCTTCCCAAAAATGAGGGTTCTAAAATTAAAGAAACCTCATTTTCGAAAGATCCTTTTTACAAATTTTGTTCAAAATTTTAGTGAAATGTCAATAATAATGACTGAAAACACTATACAAATCTCAATTAAAAGAACATTGATCAGGAATAGTTTCCAAAGAACGAAAACAAACCTTAGTTGATATTACCAAATATTGA
Source organism: Aphrophora alni (assembly GCA_963513935.1). NCBI lineage: Eukaryota > Metazoa > Arthropoda > Insecta > Hemiptera > Aphrophoridae > Aphrophora > Aphrophora alni. The sequence continues at coordinate 81,821,380 of OY740775.1, read as the reverse complement.
GATATATAAAAAAAAATGGATAAAACGATTCAAAATATGCCCACTTATCAAATTTCATTACAATCAGTCCACACGTTTAGCCCAAAACTACACATATAACAGACAGACATCATTCCAAAAAACACTTTTTGGACTCAAGCAATCTCAAAACAAATCAATTTAGTTTGTTATTAATTGAATATACAATTTTAAGAATGAGAAGTGTTTCATTAAATTTTCCTTTAGATCCTTATCAAGGTAAATTTTATCTGAAAAAACTAAAAATTGCTCTGTGTTCTATCTAACCTGTCATAAATTTAATACTTTTTTATGCTTTTCTTAATCCTGAAACCGTCAAAATTATTAAAAATGTAACTTAAAGAGACACATAAAATTAACTTTAGACATTTACATTTTTGGTCAATTAAATATTATTTTAATTATTGTGCAGTTAACACCAGAAGACGAAGAAAGAAGACGACGGCGGAGGGAAAGAAACAAAATTGCTGCCACAAAATGTCGTCTTAAGAAGAGAGAGCGTACTGTTAATCTGGTTCAGGTACATATTTTGTTTTCTATCCCCAATAATTACACAGGGTGCATCATTTATATTGTGACCAGTAAATATTTCAAAAGATGACATTTTGAAGAAGAACTGTTTAGACAAAATTTGTTAGTATCGATGGAAATAAAAAAAACATTATTAATTTTTGTTCGGTCTGTGTATTTGAAGTTCAACTTCAAGAAACCTTTACAGAGCATGCACAAACTCAAGAGTTGATTTCTTGAAAAATTAAGTTTTTTAGAGACAAAAATAATTTATTTTAACCCACTAAAGTTAAGACAATTTTGTTCACTTTGATAACTTATTTTTACGGCAATAAAATAATTTTCTTAGAAAATTCTCTGAGCTTAACCATGTAAAATTATCTATTTTTGCTTCTTGTAATTTGGCTCTAAATATTTTTTGAATAAAAATTCTTGTATCAAACAATTTTTTCAAATTAAGTCATAGAATTAATCTTAGTAAAATACTTTGACTTTAATTAAACAAATTATTTCCCCATTATTACTTATCCAGTGTATGAAGTATAGTGTAAGTATGGTATTTACAACAAAATTTTGTCCTCCTTTTTTAATTGATATTTTCATGGGCTTGAGAAAAAAGTTTTCAACATTACATGAATTCATCGTTTTTGTCGTCTGTACTTAAACACAATAGTGGTTACAAAAATTAAGATGGGACAAGAAATTTAGTATAGGAGCCGATAGTGTGCTCATATAAAACTCTACTAATTCAGAAAAATCCAATTTAAAATGTTTTAACAGTTTTTTGTTCATATCTTTGATGTTATTCAACTTAAAACACTAAATTAGATGAAAATTTTCAAATTTCAATTCCACCTCTCTACAATGACAAATAGCGAGGTTTAAAATATATTTTCGACTGAGTATAGCAAGTGAAAGTTTCTTCAAGTGACAAGGCTTTCCAGAGCTGACACTGATTTGAGTGAAACAAGTAAAAACTTTAAAGTACACCCGATGTCAATAAAGTAGTGGTATACACAAATACAAGGTTCAGAAAACAAACTTACATGGTAAGACCACTTGATCTACAAGGTCCAAGAGTCCAAGTCTTGCAGAAAAGATTTAGTGGATCTGCTTGTATTACATGATGGAACTGGATAAGTAGCATAATAGTGCCCATTAATTTGTTTTAAATAATGTCCCAGACAAAAAAGAGGGGATTCATTTAAGTCACATCTTCTATAGTATTCAAACAAGCTTCAAGTAACTTTGAAAAGAAATTTGTCTTCCCCCAATTCTGAATTTGCTTTGGCAAAAAATTTAATTAAAATTTTAAATATCATGCACAACTTCAGAAGAAGATCTATGAAATGACATCATAAACATTTTAATTGATCAAAAACTATACTAAGAATATGGAATACAACATTCAGCTTTTACTTATTATACCATGGATTGTTAAAACAAACAAAAATAATTATGATGAATTCATGTAGTGCTCAAGTTTTGCATTATTTATAACAATAACTTTGCATTACTCTGAAAACAAAGTTGTCAAACAGACCATCAATCACAGGTCTTAACTTATACAATATCTGACAGTCTTTGTAAACACTTATTACAGAGGCTATTAATTTGTGCACACATTTTCTAACAAACTCGCACTCCTACCACACCTAAAGTGATCAAGAATGTTTTTTTTCAAATGAATAAAGATGGAAAGAAACGGTTTAGGAACAATGGGTGATGGTACAGGTGTTTTGTGTGTGTGCGCTCCACAATAAACAACTTCATACAGAATAATTCTTAAATCTTGTGTGAATTCACATGAAAGTAACAAAATCGAAAACCATCTGTTTTCGTTGGAAGCTGCACCATTCAGATCACCATCATCATTAATGACAAATGGTCGCCTATTCTTTTTCTTGTTTTGCAATTTTTGTGCCCTTCGTTAAACTGTTAAACCCATTTCTTCATCATATCATCACTCATTGTATTTTGAGCGTAAACTTATCTGGCTATGTTCACTCTGTTGGTTTCACATTTCTTGCGTCAAAAAATGGATAACAGTCCAAAGTTGACAAGGTGTGTGAATTTTTCAATTGTCTTAAAGTAAACAAAGAAGGATAGCTGTTGGTTGTAGTATCACAGCAAATTTCAAACCCACTTGAGTTTCACAAGAGTTAGGTTATTAATTTCACAGCTAGTCCCAAACTTGCAACTGTGGTAATGAAGGGTTTAAATTGTCTTTATGTAGCCACAACACTCCCCTCACTAGCTGACCATTCACTTTCTCTCTAGTGCCATATATGGATCATTCCTGCCTCCTTTAACATCCGATTTAAAAACTCCTTACTCTTGCATCCATCTAAACCTATATCTCTCATATATTTTGAAGGCAGACCTCTCACACCAATCTCTACACAATATTTTCTTTTTTATATACACAAATGTTCAATTAAACAATATTAATAATGTGAATAATCCACCATTATCAAAAAATTAAAAACCAGAATAAAAATTTATTATAAATTCTGCCCTGTTTAGTGGCTGTCGCCAAGTTGTTATATGTGTTGGACTTTAATAAATGTTGTTTAGATATGTTGATTTCAACAATAATCCGATACAAAAACTGTAAACAACATGTGCTTCACCTGTAATGGCGGCTGTAGTCAGTTAATATGTGAACAATAACAGTGAGACAACCAAAACACTCTAGCGGCTACATTTAGAAACAATACTTATTTTCAAAACATGCTTTGTACTAAAGTAGTTATGATTTTTTTTTTTTTTTTTAATGGTCCAAAACATAAATTAATAAGTTTGTTTCAAACGTTTAAATCTTCACTATAACATAATGAAAATTCTAACATAAGGTGCTCATGCCGTATCTTCAAATTGCTTTCTTTCACTTATAATTTTATAATAAACTCAATATTGTAAAATCAATATAGTTAAATGTTTAGATCTAATCTGTTATTTTATCAATATAATTTTGTAGTAATAATTTGTTATATTATAGATTAAATTATAATGATTACAGTTATAAAACAACTTAAACAAAATTTTAACGACTTGGTCATATATGTATCATCTTGTCATGATATTAATTAAATATTAGATTACAATTGTTTCATGATTTGCTCAATATATTTTTAAGTGAATTATAACAGTATTTGACAATTTTATCTCATATTTATAAATAATATTATAAAATATATAATATTGTTCAGAAACATTTTTTTGAGACTTTAACACTCTTGGCAAACAAAACTTGTCTCTCCTTGAACAATTATCTCCCTAAGAATACCGTAATATCTAGTATAAATACTGAAAATAACCCTTTTAGTGACAAGCCATTTTTTAAAGTAGTCTCTTTAGTCCCAGGTATTTTCTATTCATTTCTAGTCTAAAGTGCTGGCCTATTTTGTTTTTGGTAATTGGTAGATTTTTAAAAGAAAAATTATATTTTAATTATTTTTCAATCAGATTTTTGTTTTAATTTGATATTTAATAATTAACTCGTCTCTAACATAAAATAATTTAATTTTAACATGCTTAACCAAAATAAAAACCTAACTATGAAATTTTCAAAAATATTTTTAATTTTCAACAGATCGGTAAAAGAATCTTTAGCAAAACAATTCATCACCTCAAATAAAATTGGTTTGTCCCACAAAATTATACATTTTGAAATATTTTTGTTAATAAGTAAAACATTTACAACTTTTTTGAAAATATCAAAGTACAAATATTTCAGTTATTTATTTTCCTTCATATATAGAAGAATTTTCTATCTATACATTAAACTTACGAGAAGTTAAGATACACAAAATAGGAAAGAACAAATCTTGATTTATTTAACCTATAAGGAATAAAATAGAATCAATGTGTTTTTATACTTTAAAAAAAAAAATTTGATGTCTAAAAATGAATACCAGCACTTTATCCATAAACAATGCATACGAAGCAACAGTAATTATTTCTATTAATATTTTTAGTTTTGTATCTATTCTGCCAAATTGAATAAGATATTAATACAGTGCCATATATTACAAGCTAGCTTGAAAATAACTTCTTTTTTTTTTATTTAAAACAATTTTAAAATACCATATGAATTAACACCCTTCCCCCACAACTTGAAAACTTTAATTTGGATCAACCTTTAGATTTGTCTTTATGTTCAGTTAGATTTTGAATCCTGAATACCGTTTCTTATCAAACTTTTATATTTAAAAAAAAACAATGTTTTGTATATTTTAATATTTATGATTTCCTTGTGTTTACAGGAATCTGAAATTTTAGAAACTCAAAACCATGAACTGAAGTCACAAATCCAAGAACTGGAAACTCAGAGAAGACGATTGGTCGACATGTTGTCTGTCCATCGGCCAAGCTGTACAAAACAACAACACTATAACAACAACAACAACAACATTGAAACCAGTTCGAGTTTTCCCAATCAAAACTTCCACCGAGTAGACAACACATACCCAAGAGCTACAAGCGCTGTTACCATGGAAACGAGCTCATCCAGCATGTACAGAAGAGTAAACATATCATCATCTTATTCTTCAAGACCGTCGAGTACATCAGCTGTCGAGTCTTCGATGGCTTATAGAAGAATGGAAATGACGGAATCATCATACGAAAGGCCAACAAGTATAGCAGGTATAGAACCAACCTACCAAAGACTGGAATCATCCGTGGAAGAAAACACAACGTATTGTCGACCTACCGGAACACCAGGACTTCTTCAGGATGCATCGATCGCAACCTACCATAATTTTGATGAAGAAGTTATCAAAGATCCCACAATAATGTTAGTACCGTATTCCAGACCGAATAGTATCGAAAACACAGCATCGTTTCTAAGAATGAGCAGTGACCAGTATACTTGCCAACCAAATTTGACAAACCTTGATCATTCTCTTAATTATATTAAACCTGAAACATCTCCTGTGGCATATCAAAGGCCTGCTTCTACTTTTGGACGGCCTATTAGTGTTGATATTAATACTCCAGTATCTCCGACCTACGACAACCATCCTGAAGGACTTGATAGCCCGAGCATTGCTCCCAACACTTACCAACATTTTGAAGACAATTCAGAGAATACCTTCACAGCAGGCTTCACGGCTACGGGCATCGACAGAGGTTGTATTGCTTAAATTTATACTGTTTTTTAAACACATTCTCAGGTGATTGATGTTGGTGATAGAATTTTCAAAATAAAAGCCAACTCAATAGTGAGCGAAACATGACCTAAAGTTACCTTTCCCTTCAAGGACATGTTTATAAACTAAACAAATATATTTGGTGATAACAGATTTTTTTTTTTATTATTTTTTTTTTTTCAAAAACAATGTTTTAAAATAATTTACATTTGCCTTTATGAAATAGCAATTATAATATTAAAATATAAAATTAATTTTGTTTACTATTAGTATGAGGGTATAAAATAAATTCTGAAAATCCCCCCCCCCACTTGCTACTGATATAAACAGTTGTGCTTTATTAAAAAGTAAAGTTTGGCATGTAATATGATTCAATTTGAGTAATAAACACAAAATATCATGGAATGTTTAATGAATCAAAAGCTGCTTCTACAATATTGTCCTCAGAGATGCATTGAAATTACTAAATTATGAGTTAGAACTAGGTTCAAATTTCTTGATTGCAAATCAGAATTTTAACTAAATCATTGTATTACATTTTTATTATTATTGATTGATTTTTTAGTGATTCCTAGGTCATTATATAAACAAGAACACGATTATTTGTTCTAAATTATAAGATTAAATACTTCAATTTAAAATGTTTAAAAAACTACATAAATCATTCATTTAATATTTTATATTCTCAAACTAATATGTTTTAAACTATAAACGCTCTAGTTCAAAATACTTCATGGCTATTCATTTCCAAAAGCTCTACAAGTACCTGATAATAAATACTACACTCACCTAAATCTTCAAAGACAATTCAAATTTTGAAATGACATTTACACCAAGCTAAAGACAAATTTCACAATAAATACAGCCTCCGTCTAATTACGAAGAATAAAAATATTTTATAGACGTTACAAATTTCAGTTGGAATGTTGCTGTATTGAATATTTTTATTTATGTTAAGAATAATTAATTATGTTTAAAAAATTATTTAATAACATCCATGTTTGCTTAAAAAGTTTAATATATTGTAATGTTTAAAAGAATTAAATTTATTATGTTTCTGTATATAATTTAATATTTTTGTAATACGAGAAAACATTTTATACCAGAATTTTATAAACGGTTACCAAATAAAACTTGGTACATCAGGGTATAGAATAAGTATGTTATATAGTATTAAGAAAAAATTGTTAGAAATAAATTTATAGGCCTAACTTTGTTACATGATGAGAATAAAGAAATTTTGTAGGAGAATACAGGGTCCAAAACAAATTGAATATTTAATTTGATAGTATACTAAAGTATTCTGTACACCAAATAGGCCTACATTTTCACCATGGATAAAACTAATAATTTATCATGTTTACGGTGGAAAAATAAACCTTATGAAAAGTAAAACATGGATGTTGTAAATTATAACACAATACTTTAATAATTTTACACTCAAAATGAAATCTGTAATTCATTTTGATTAGGCTACATTATATCAGAATTTTTTCAAACATTGTGATACTTTTAGAAAGTATTGTAATATCTATGTCAACCACGTTGCGTAACGCACACCGCGTGTGTTCACTATATGGACTGATATGTTTTGTTTTTTAAAGCAATTTTTTTAATATTCCAGATTTTTTCTTGTTACATATAATTTTATATACTTATTGTTTGGGAGGTAGATTTTTATTAAAATAGTTTTGCTCTTTATATATTTTATATGCCATAATAATCAATGTTCTAATATGTGGTTGTTCAATACTATAACCTACAAATGTCAATTTCTAGGTTATATTCCATTTTTGGAAGTGTGGAGGTTTTTTTGGCAATTTTTTTCTGTTTATGTTGTGGTAATGAACAATTTCAAACATCAAGTGTGGGCCTAAATCCCCTTTTAGGCTTGAACCACCCCTTACTAATATAAATGTTTTTCCTTCCTAAATTTTATAAATATACACGTTATAAACATAACAAACCAAAGAGTAACTCGAGCGAATTCTTTACATTATTTGTGCTTTATATATTAGTTGCTTCCAGGAAATTAATTAAAACAAAAATCAGTGGAAGAATATGCCCCTTATTTTTTTTTTTTCAACGAAGAATTATTCAAAAATTAATTTTTTTATTAATGTCTACTTTATATCTGCTGTCACACAAGGGAAAACGCAATGTCAACCAAGGTTGAACTTTGAATATGAACTGCAAAAAAGTAAAACTTTCACTAGTATGAGATGCAGTAGAATAAGTCTCTAACTATCCCCGCATTACTTCCTTTAATTAAAAAAATATATATATAGTTGTAATGTTAAAGACAAATTTCTAATTATGATTTTAGTAATATACCAAGTAATGATTTTCAATAACGTTCTCAAAATTCCATTAAAAAGAGTTGAAACGCTTGTGGTAGCTAAATTATAAATTAAGGGGATCAAATAGACTTATGATCTTAAATATGGGTGTATCAGCTTAATTTATCAGCTACTATAAATTTCAACAAATCGATTGTAAAAATGCTTCTTATCACATAACAGATTAAAATATGCCAACATAACCTATATCATATGCTAAAAACAATACAGTATCATTTTATTCTATTTACCTTTTGTAAATGTAGTAAAATGATTATTTATTTTGTACTTAGGAAAAAGGATAGCTCTTTCTTATGTAGGGATTGTTTCTTTGCTACATATTAAGATGCTATTTTCCTCAGTAATACCTATTATTACTTCTTTTTAAAATATTTGTTTTTTAAAGTATATGCATAACTTCATAATTCTTATTTAAACTTCCAAGACAGGGTTTTTCATTCATTTTCCTCACAAATTATGTTTTTATTCTATTCAGTGTTGTTTTTAAATATTTCTTTTAACTGTGTATAACACAATAATATTTTGTTACTAATATGTGTTTGCTTATTTTTAAGGAATGTTTCACGACTGTTGTTGTTTTATTTTTGTTTAAAATAAATTGTTCAAAATATTCCACCAATATCAAAATATAGACTTAGAAATTAAAACTGAGCGTTAAAATGTATTGTTGGGTTGTTTTTAAAGCTTATTTTAAATTAAGAAAAGGTATATTTAAAAAAAATACACTGAAAAAACAATTTTTTGTTTACTACCGCCAATTTCATTCGTATGATTTTCTGAGTTAGGTTCTTAATTTATTTACTTTAATCTTGCAAATATGGATTAAATATCTAGATTTTAACTTTATAAATCACAAGTTGTTATAAATATTATTATAATATTTAATATTTCCAAAAATATTTCAACATCCACCATTTTTAAAATACATTCTTGTGATTTTATAAAAATGATATTATGCATATACTTCTACCTTGCTTTCAGAATGCAAACAGATTTCCAAGCAACAATATTTACCTAAGTGGTTTTTCAAAAAACAAATTATTTAGTTAAATTAAGTTTAACCGGTTAACGCAGTACATTTTATTTAAAATCAAAATGTGTGACTTTTTACATGGTGCCATCCAAAACTGATATCTAGTTAACATTTTTGTTATTTCAGTATTTGTCGATCTTAGCTACTTTAACATTTATTTAGTGTACAAAAGACAATTTTTTGTTATAATTTAATTATCATTGTATATTTGTTATTACATATGTTTATAATTTGTTATTGACCGGTGCTAAGGTATTTTGAAATATCTATACTAAAAATATTTGAACTTGAAAAGGAAGAAAAGTTTCTTCGATAATACTGTTTTAGTAAATAAGATTAATTATCGACTAGAATTATATATTTTTTGGAAAATTTAATTTAAAACAATCTAATTATGATTCGTTTAACTCCTGTACCTGTAAAACTGCTTCAAAAGCAATATTTGTACGACCAACTGCATTTTCTATTCTCTAAAGAAATTAAAACAAACTTTTCTATATATCTTGAAGTTTTTTTCACCCAACAAGAAAAAACACCACTTTCAGTTGTTACATGTATACTAAGATTTCTTTTACCAAAATTAATGTTTGTGTCCTTGTAAAAACAGAAGATCTTGACTTGATCTTTAAATAAGGATGTTGTTTTGTTTTAAATAAGTATTTGTTGGGGAAGATTGTGTTTTCTTTCATTTGATCAGCATTTTCTTTCATTTGATTAGCATTTTCTGATGTATACTTTAAATGAATCAAACTGTCCATGAAAACAATAACAAATTTATTGAACTACATTAGGACTGGTGTATTCGCTTGAAACACTTGTGGAAACTTTAATCACCCAATGAAAGTAAAAACAATTTTCCACAATAAACATTTTATTTGTTCAAAACTACATTTCAATTACCAAATTGCAACATGTACGCAACAATTCCTCTGTACAACTAAAGTTATAGTTTAGAGCCAACTCATGAAAAAATGTCATCGTAAACAAATAAAATGTTTATTGTGAGAATTTGTATTTTATTTCATTTGGGGACCGGCCTATTGTCCAGTTCAATTTTTGTGCAATTTTTATTAATTCTGACAGACTGGTAAGTCATTTTGTTCAGCCATCATATCTCCAATCTATTTACAAATAATTGTAGAGATTTTTTTTTAATGAAATCCTCAATCATAGGGATTTTTGTTCTTTTAAAATGTATTTCTACATGAAGAACAGTTATGTAAACTTTTCAATTTACACATACAAATTAAGAAAATTTTGACAGACATTATTTACACCTACAAAAAACTACTATATCTGCACCAACAAGCTTATTATAAATCGTACAATTGAATAAAATATCAATATAAAAGCTTTCTGTGAGTGATTTGGAAACAAAATCAATCAAGGAATGGGTACAATGCCCCAGTGAAACACCACAAGAAAATAATGGTTGGTGAAAAAAAGAATGATGTTGATTCAACTTCTACAGAACCGAACTGATTCTGTTTCTTGTGCGACTAGCTTTACTGGGACTGAATCGTTTCTAATGTGAATCCTAGTTTTGCTGATTCTTAAGGAATTTGTAAGAAGTCTGAAAAGGTTTTAGGAAGCATTCTATTCGGGTCATATATAAATATTTTTTTCAAACTATATTTATTTTGAATCGCATTGAAGGGCTAACTGTAAGACTTTGAACCAATTACCAAAATTGTTCATGATCAATATAAACTCCATTCGTTTAAAATATGATAAACTGTAAATGCTTTGAAATATAAAACCGTAAAAGGTCCAGGAAGACAGGAAGGTATCATGGAAAACAAACTTTTGTTCATCATCCTCTTATATATAAAAAAAAAAGGACATAAAATAAAGACCCCTAGCCCTCAAATACTCTAACTGCATCAGGGATGGAAAAGAACAAGAGTTGGTCCAGAGAGATCTGATAAGAAAGATGAAAGAGAGGGATCTAACTCAAGACCATCTAGAGTCCCTCGGGCCTGCCACATCCATAGTCACTATAAGTGAGCCACTGAGTTCTTTATTCATTACTATTCCTTAACCAGCAATTGTAATACGTTAAAAATAAAAGCTAGAAAAACATTGAACAAATTTTCTTACCTATCCTCAAAACTAATTGTCATAAAAAATGTCAGTACAGAAGTTGTTATTCAAAATGAGCAATGGATACCATCTTTAATTAGGACCTAAGCTTGATTTCCTTGTGTCGTAAACATGTCCTCACCATTAATCATTTTTAATTAAAATCGAGCTTACAATGACATAGTCAGGGTTCAGTTTTGTTTTTTTACCAATTATTTCTGAACCGTAATATCTTTTACTTGCGATTTGCACATGGGTTTGGCTCTTCACATTTCATTAAAATTTGTAGAGTCAATTTTGAGAAATAAATATTTTATAACAGCCACATGATAGATTTTTGTTGTTTTTACTGACAATTCACAAACCAGAATTTTTGAAGATGTGGTGATTAATACCATTTGTTTGAGTCCTTAAAGGGTTAATTTTTGTTCAGCAATTTTCTTTCAAAATCATTAAAGCTGATTTTAAGAAAATCATAATTTTTTTTTCCTTATGGTAACTACCCCCATATTTTCAGTTATAATAAAAGTCCTCAGATACCGACAAAATATGCCTACATACCAAATTTGATTATATTGGTCCACACATCTGGTCTGTAGACCATTGTAAATACAACAGAAAGAGACATAATTCCAAAAACTACTCTGGGCTCTAGAGACCACAAAATTATTATATCTGCAATAAAACAATGATAATTTCTTAACCTATCACATAAATTTCTCTATACTTGTAAATGTGGGGAAAAAAGTGGTGAAACTAAATCACAGATTTAAATTTAATCTTGAAATTAGAATACCCGAAGACATGTGAACCATTGTGTAACAAGCAGCATACTTTTTGGAATAGGTTTGTTTGATTTATTAAAGAAATAATTATTAGAATTAAATTTTGAACAAGATTTAGTGGTTTATACTAAAAACGTTTATGACCAGGTATTACCCAAGTAATATCTTTTCATGAAATTCCACATGGTATACTACTGGCAAGATATTGCAAATGATCTAAGACAACTCTGTTTTTTTTTTTTTTTTTTTTTTATGAATGGTTTCTTACACATTGGTTCAAATGGGGTGCTGATAACAAATAAATTTATCAGTGTGAACAAAATTTTAGGACTTACAAAACTTCTTTTAGTCTTGTTCATAATTCATTTGATTACAAGGATGACAGCTCCAGGAAATGACTGCTCATTATCGCTAACCTAGAACACATCAAAAATCAAACTGACAATCTATCTTGAGATACCGTTCTGTGAATCAGATATCAATGTTTTCATAATCAAGAAATTATTTTACAAAATAGAAAAAAATCTTATGAATGAAATTCCTTTAATTCTACCATTTTTTTTACAAATTACAATACATCAGATATTTTTGGTATTAAAAGATAATAATACTAACCAAATAAATGATTAATGCAGATTATTTTTTTATTTTAAAAATTCTGTCAAACCTTACTATATATATATATATATATATATATATATATATATATATATATATATATATATATATATACATCAGATAGCCGACCTATCGGATGACTTAGATAGGTACCTTTCCCTTTTTAACAAGTTTGACACCTGTCAAATACCATTGACTGACGGACACTTTTTCCAGACTGTCAATACCTAATCATATCTGAATAAAATCATCTAATAAAATTACATGAATGGAATTTTATCCAAATAAAAATGTTGATTGGTTTGTTCTCCAACTATGTAAATAAGAAACATGACACCTAATAGTTTTTGCAATATCATTGTGAAAAAAGAATGGGTAAGAAGAGAACACTACACTGTTGAATTCATAAAGAGGTAAAATAAACAGGTAAGCTATAAATTATTGTGAATATTTAATGAACCTTTTATCTTAATCAATTTTTTATTCTTAATTTGTTAGGTTATTAATTTGACTTTGTGCCTTTTAGGTCTTCTCAAAAGTTTAAGTTGTTAATGCAATCCATTGATTCAAATCAACTGTCATTAGAACTAACAGAAAGTAACTATAGATTATCCATTAAAAACTAATTTTAAATCAATACATTTTTTAATTTAATTGTCGTTTTGATTTCAACCTAAGGTAGGTTATTTACAATTAAATGTGGAACAAAATTTTTTGTAAGTAGCTCCCTTGATTTCTATTGGGAATATTAATCCTGTGAAAGAAATTCTGCATCATGTTTTACACAAGGGCGTACCCAGGATCAAAACTAGGGGGGGGGGCAAGCCATGGTCATTCAATATACAATTGATTATTAAAATAGTTATTTCAAAAATTGTATTAAATTCCAGCAACAAAATGTATAATAAAAAGATTTAATTTTTGCTTCCAGGGGGGGCAGTTGCCCCCCTGCCCCTCGCTGGGTACGCCCATGTTTTTACATAATTACAGCATTATTAGGTGAATATTATTTCAAGCATCGATATTATTTTTAAGTGCTTGATGGTTTCTGAATTATTGGTGCGTACACAAAGCTCAAAAGAAAAAATCAAGAATTGTTAGATAGTAAGGTCTAGGTGGCCATTTAATTTCCGTTTCATGAGATAATCCATTCCAGAAATTTGATGCACGATAATGCAATTAACGGCTTGTGTGCTCATAGTACTAATCTTTTGCAAATCAACATCGACCACATCCATTTCATCAAGTGTATATAGACTACAGAAAATCTGTTAGCATTGTTAAGCATTCTGCATTGACTGTAACCACACCACCTTCATCATTCTCGAAAAAAATATATACCGATCAAAACTTCTGCTCAAGTCACTTGTTATAGAGCTTCACACTTGACAGTTCTGTTTATTCATGAACTCATTCAGTTGGAAATAGGTCTCGTCACTAAAGTTAGTAACCTTTACAAAATTAAGGTTTCCAATACCCAATAAACAAATGTATAAAATGGCGCATGGTATCGTGACTGCAGTTGTTGCACCAGCTGCACTTTGTAACTATGTACACCAAAATTATTATTCAAAATATGATGAATATTCTTCAAGATGGCTAATTGCTGTGAACATTTTAGAATTGAACAAACCTGGGGTTTTTAGCTGACCTGGCACTACATTGATGTACTTACCCCTTTAGTAATCGGTTAATTTAAATTTAACGATTAGTTTTACAATTTCATTACTAGCAGGTGGTTGATTACTAATGGAAACATCATTTTTATAGTGAATTTTCACAATTTCCAGTGAAACACTGAACTTCGATTTTGTTGATCCAAAATCATAACTTTCTTTATATTATGAATAAATACCCTTGTTGTTTAAAGGCAAAAAACCTCAAAGTCATCAACATCTTATATAAATAGAAAGAAAAGAGCATAAAATACTGTATAGAACCATACCCCTCGAATGTTGTAATAACATCAAGGTTGGAAAATGTCTTAAATATCTTGGAGAAAGCTATTTCAATCACATTTGATGAAATTTAAAAGTTTACTATACTAACTGATGTGCCAAACCTTAAGTAAAACAAAATTAAAATTTGCAAGTAATTTTAAAATAAATCGAATTCCATAATTAGGAATCATAGTAATATTTTCCAATCACCTCTAATTTTCTTTTACATGTGGTTTGGCTCTATTTTGGCATCATAAATGTTCATACAATTTATGAAATAGCCAAGACTTACATAATCAATTGATGTTTAATTTCCACTTTCATTTTTACTGACAACCTGTTTTTTTTATGCATGTTTTGAGATATGGGCCCTTAGCAACTATATTTGAACAAAATTGTAAAACCTAATTTTGATATAATATAAATCTGCTCATGTTTTGGTCTTAAGGTAGGTAGGTCCCTTTAAATTTTGAGTTCATAATGCATTGTCAATAAAACAGACATTGGTCCAAAATGATAATTAACAGTTCAAGAATGAAATATGAAAAACTCAAGATGGGCATAATGAAAATTAGGAACTTACACGACATCATCAATTCAGATTTGATTAGTTATATACAGTTTGTTAGGTTTGATAAAGGGTAAAATATTGTCCAATTATTTATCCAATTTAGAACATACTAGTAGGTGGTCTTTTGAATCCACATTGTCACAAATAGGGCAGTAGACAGCATCATAAATATTTATTTGTTTCAAGTGAACAACCACTTGAAATGAAAATAAAATTTGGAAAACTTGCACCAACCTCACTTCTGAATTTGTGTTTATTCACAGATCAGTTGAATTAATTCAAAATGACAGCAGTTTGAAATAACTATTTAGCCTTGATTTGCATATTTAATTTAATTGTAGCCATAACGCATGAAGCCCACATTGAAGGACACCATGCCCTTGTGGTACACATTATGATATCTCTTACTAAGGCAATCAAGTGTGTAGGCTAATAAAAAAATGCATAGTGGCAGATAGATGATTTTAGTTTTTAGACTAATAAAAATTTGTTAACATACCTTACTTCCATCTACAGTTGTACGTCCATATTTGAAGGGATTTCGGAGATCATGCCTCCATTATCTAGTCGATTACAACGTTAATTTATTTAACATGTTAAATTATTTAAGTGTTTTGTGTTGTGTTGTTTTTAATTGTGACTATGTGAAAACTGTATAAACGTTTGTAATCGACTTGATGATGGAGGCACAATCTCCGAAATCAATAGTTTCTTCAAATAAGGACATACAAAAGACTGTAGATGGAAGTTAGGTATGTTAACAAATTTTATTAGTTATATAACAGTTCTTGGATGTAACTTATATAATGTATAATCATAGTTTTTGTTAATTAATTAATGAAATGTTTTTAATGTTTCTATGAAATTTGGCCAACTGAGTAAAAACGGAGGTGCCTCAATTTGTCCCATGCCAAAGAGGATCTATTCAAATGCTTCCCTTGATTACAAGCTTGCATAAAAGGTGAAATATATTTCTCTTTTTTAAACTGAGTTATGACTCACCGTTATGAATATTATAATACTGATAAATATTATTGATTCCATTAAAGAAAAAAATTAATTCAATTATGAGCAAAAACGCAAAATGAAAGTAGAAGAGCTATTACTTGGCAGGCTTTATATATAAACCATTGGCATATTGTACATAAACCATGTTGTTGAAATATTCTTGTGAATTGAACAAAATCGATTTGGTAGTTTCCGAGAAAACTAAACCACAAACATTATTCTAACAACAGATAATCAATTTGTTAAACTTCTAATTAATGAGGATAAAATAAGCACTAAGCTACAGTTTCAAATGTATTTATTAACTTATTTAGCTACAATTGTTTCGCCTTGCGGCATCTACGGGCTAATGGTAACAGTAAGCCTAAACAAAGTTAACAGTACAGAGAGACAGGTCCGGAAGTAACACAATGGAAGGGATAGCTGGAAAACCCAAGCAGGTAGGAAGGGGAATGGTTAACATGTTACACTATTGGTTTAAGAAGTGGTGAAGAGTTTAATAGAGTTTACATAGACTCATTACTGTGCCTCTTTCACCTGACGACTTCAATTATGAACTGAATGTTATTAAACAAATTGCTGTTAACAATAAGTATGACACTTTGTTAATTAATAATATTCTAAGAAAGAAATTAAAACGTAAATCTGAAAACCTTGTCCACCATAATGTTAAAATTGATAAAGTCAAATATTGTAAAATGTCATACATTAACGGAATTAGTTATAAAATCAGTAATCTTATTTCTACTAAATGTAATCGTTTTGTCGCCTTTAGTGTTAACAATAATTTAGGAAAAATGTTAGTTAATAATAAAGATAGAAAAGAAAGGCTAGAAAATAGTGGAGTTTATAAAATTTCTTGTCAGAATTGTGACTCTGAGTACATAGGTCAATCAGGGAGATCGATCAATGTTAGAATTAAAGAACATATAAATAGTTGGAAGCATGGGCTTAGTAACTCCAACTTTGCTAACCACCTGTTGGACTCGGGTCATAATTTTGATCCTAATCTGAATGTAAAATTATTACACATTCAAAGTAAAAGTATTAGACTAAATAATCTAGAATGCTTAGAAATAAATAGATCTATATTACATAAACCTACTTTTAATTTAAATGATCAAATTTTATTAAACTCTTCACCACTTCTTAAACCAATAGTGTAACATGTTAAACATTCCCCTTCCTACCTGCTTGGGTTTTCCAGCTATCCCTTCCATTGTGTTACTTCCGGACCTGTCTCTCTGCACTGTTAACTTTGTTTAGGCTTACTATTACCATTAGCCCATAGATGCCACAAGGCGAAACAATTGTAGCTAAATAAGTTAATAAATACATTTGAAACTGTAGCTTAGTGCTTATTTTATCCTTATTATGGAGTTTCAACAAGTAGTTACTGCTGTTACAGTTAAATTCTAATTAATGGTTTTTGTGTTCAGAATAACCGAAAAGGGTAAATATACAATTAATATTGTTTCTTCCCAATTGCCCAAGTTATTTATGAATAATGAACCATGTTTTGTAAACAATTACAGGAAAATATAAAGAAAGGACATTGCCATAAAAACCTTATTATTTTCACAATATATTATAACGTTATATTAAAAAAACGTTATAACGTCACGGAACATGATGTTAGATTCTTGGACAATTGTTTTATCTTTTATAGAATATCCGGACTTATTATTAATGAATCATTTATCTAACAATTACCACCAAATGTGAAAGAAGATGACAAAAACTTTGGTATTTTTATCATAGATAATTATTTTAAGTTCTAAATATTCACTGTAGATCCGAGTTTTTGCTTAGTCACTGTAGTCACTGACAATATATGTATAACAAGAAAATGTTTTTTCACATGTATACAGTTTCAAAGCTTACTAACAAGAGAGTAGTTAATAAAGACTTCTTATGCAGAGCTACGATTTTTGCCGCAAGAGAATTTGGAAAGTAGGCTACTATTATAAGATTCAGTTAACATGTGTAAGAGACGATTTACATGACAGGACTAAGTAAGTATTATGATAGCCCCATTAATTTGTTTCTATTTTTATTCACAAGTTTTTTTTACAGATAATTTTCAACATCTTGAATAGCATAAAACCCTTACCACTTCTATATTGGAGTAGCTCTGTCACTGATGTTATCTGTGAGTAAGGAAAGCTTAAGTGTTCTCACTAATAATATTGTATAATTTTCAAAAATTGAGTCATTGTAAAACCAACACCAGCTATGAGTGATTATTATCGAAAGCTTTTCCTCTCACCATCTCGCTTATAGCAAGTGGTGTGGCAATCCTGAGGTACCCTATAGTTGGATCGACACCTTTCTTCATCTAGTATTGGGGTGGATCCCTCTCTTTCATCTTTCCAATCTAGTTTCTCTTGACCAATTCTTGTCCTTCTCCAACGCTGAAGCTATTGGAGTATTCAAAGGTTCCCTAGTCTTTGTTTTATAATCTTTTCTTTTTTTAAAGATGATGATGACAGAGATTTTTGGTCCTTAAACGACAAGGAAAATCAAAACTTTCGTTTATAAAATGGATCTATAGTGGGAATGCACGTAATAAAATCCCTATGTAAGAAATGTATTTGAGATTTTAATTATACAGTTTTTAAAATGTCCGTTAGAATGATCTGAGAGAAGCATTCGACGTTGAACCGAATTTTACCTGTCCCCCAAAAGTGTAGTACTTTTTTTGGGGGCATCCTCAAAATACAAAAAAAGAACCACATCATGTGACACATCAAATTAAATTGTTTTTTAAGGCAAAACTAATGGCACCAACAAATTTAACTTTATAGAAAATATTATTTCAAAATGTGTGTGATATTTTCAAAAAATTGTATTTTTATTTTTACAGTTAATATGAGAGTTACATTTCGTATTTACAGTTGGTTTATTGTGATTATTTAGATTAATTGCTCAAACTATTAATTGCTCAAAGTGAAATGTAACCATCACACTAACTGTAAAGATAGAATACAATTTTTGAAATAACATTTTTAATAAAGTTAAAATTGTTGGTGCTGTTAGTTTTGCCTTTAAAAGCAATTAATTTGATGATATGTCACATGATATATTTTTAATGTTGTTGTTGTTGTCCAATGGCTTTCTCTGGCTCACGCCATCTTTGATCTTGCTTCCCAGTAGAGACAAGGGAGGTGTTTTTCCCTCTGTTTCTCTTTATCCAGCTTTCTGCAGACCAAGAAATGGTCCTTGTTCATGACAGTGTCCGGGCTTTCACACAATGTGCAGTTGTCATAATCCAAAATCTTCATCCTCTTCAGGTGTTCATTCAGGCAGTCGTGTCCAGTTGTAAGTCGAAAAATTGTGACAGATGTCCTCCTCTGCAAGTCCTTGACTTTCTCATACAAGTCGAATACATTTTCATAGGACTTGTTCCTTATGTCCTCTTTGACCTTATTGGTGAACTCAAGATGAGGTGCTCGTTTCAGTTCGCCAATCCTTGCTTCCAGGGTGTGTACTCTTCTTGGTTTCTGTATTATGTGAGTTCCTCGCTTGGCCAGCTCATCTGCTTGCTCATTGTCTTGTATGCCTACATGTGATGGGATCCACTGCAGAATTATTTTCTAGGTAATATGCTTGACTATTTTATACTTCTTTTGGATTGATTCAGTCAAGGAACTTGTTGGTGTATTTCCAGCAATTGCTTGCAGCGCTGACTTAGAATCAACCAAAATCACAGTATTGTTATTCAACCATGACCTCATTATTATCTGTCTCAATGCCTCATTGATTGCGAAAAGTTCTGCTTCAAATACGGTAGAGCCTGAGCTCAGCACAAAATAGTGGGGAAAATGTTCACAGAATATTCCTGCTCCTGTTTCGCCTTTAATTTTTGAACCATCAGTGTAGATTCGCAACCAATCGTCTGGTGGGTACAAGTTGTTAATAGTTTCCAAGGTTATTTGAGCAACTGTGGCTGGGTTATCCTTAACTTTATTTATTGGCTCTGCAAGTTGAGTGCTTATGTTGTACTTGATGTAGTCCAGCGGGCTCTTCAGTTGTGTTGGTTGCTCGATCACCACATTATTTGGTCTCCATTCAATATGGAGATATTTTAAATGTCACTTTTTGTATTTCAAATGTAGCCAAAAGTATCACACTTTTGGGGGACAGGTAAAACTCGGTTCAACATTAAATGCTTCTCTCAGAATAGTCTGAAACAAACTGTTCTCCCTAGACCAAGCCGGATTTCGTCCGAATTACACAACAATACATCAGGTTGGAAGGTTAACCCAAAGCATTAAGGATTCTTTTAACAGGGGTGAATCGGTTATGGCAGTATTCATTGACTTCAGGGGTGCTTACGATACAGTGTGGAGAGCCAAGCTGCTTAGAAAACTGATTGACTACAAAATAGGAGGAAACATGTATAATTGGTTTACAAGATTCCTAACACAGCGTTGGATACGGACAAGATGGCAAAACACAAACTCATCATACAAGCAGACTAAGACGGGTTTGCCCCAGGGAGCGGTTCTGAGTCTAATATTATTCAACATATTTATCAACGATCTCCCGAAGAAAATTGGATCCAGTAGGGTTAAATGTGCAATGTATGCTGACGACCTGGTCGTGTGGATTGAGGCAAAAAATAGAGATAAGAGAATGTTTGACTATATGGAAAAAGAGCTCAACAAAGCTCTAAAGGACATAGTGGAGTGGAGTGAGGATAATAACATGTATATTAATGAAAATAAAACATACTACCAGCTTTTCTCACTTAAATCCAAGATTAAGGATGTTAATTTAAGAATTCAAAACAAGAATATACAGAAAAGTACAGAAACAACATATCTTGGGATCACTCTCGATAACAAACTTACTTTCAAGGCTCATTCTGAAAGAATCTCGTCTAAAGTTTCAAAAAAGTCAAGTATTCTTAAACGGCTGGCCGGAGTTAAATGGGAAGGATCATTGGATCTTTTAAATGAGTCCTATAAGTCATACATAAAACCATGCCTGACCTATGGAGGAGAAATTTTAGTAACTGCCAGCAAGAATGCAAAAAGTAAATTAGAGATAAGTCAGAACAACTGCCTACGCCTTATCGCTGGCGCAGTACGGACAACTCCAATACATGCCCTACAGGCGTTTACCGATAACATCCCATTGGAAGAAGATTTTAACATAAGGGCACAAATTTTGTATGAAAAGCTGATTCAAAGAGAATATGATAACCCTTGGATAATAGGATCTCCACCAAAGCAAACACTAAAAACTCAGACCAGCTTTAAACAATTAATAATCTCTAGCAGGATGAACAAAGAGAAGACGAAACAACCTCCTCAACTGGTGGACCCAGTGGACTTCATGGAGTTTAACGTTTTCTTGGATCTGCTCGAACCAGTAAGCAAGAAGTCTGATGCTCCGGGGATAATATCTCAAATTGCTTTAAAAACCTTGAATCAGCGATACCCTATGGATCTGATGGATCTAGAATGGAGGGAGAAACAGGAGCTGGAATATATTGTAGCCACTTCTCACACTACTTTGCTTTAAGTAGCAACTGTACAGTGTTTGAGGCAGAATTGGTAGCCATAAACGAAGCTCTTCAACAGCTGATTGTGAGACCATGGCAAAACACGAATATAGTTGTCTTGGACTCCAAGTCATCACTGCAGGCAATAGCGAATAATGATAATCAAAAAAGCGCAGTCATACAGAATATCAGACATAACTATAAAATAGTTAAGAAATAATGTTAACAATATCGCAATACAGTGGGTTCCCGCTCACGTGGGCTTGTGGGGGAATGAGGCAGCAGATGATTTGGCGAAGAGAGGAACAAGAATTATCCAAAAACGCAGGTGCCCTGACGTTGCAAGCAATTATACGAAAACTAAAAACAACCTCACAGCAGAGATTTGTTGATGATATGAGGAATAAACTGCAGGGCAAAGCTTATGAACCATTTGAGCTTTTCAAAGAAAATAGGATGCTTCCACGTAATGTGTCTAGCAAATTTCCGATTAGCTACTGGTCACGATTGTCTTGCCAAGCATTTATGCAGAATGAAAATACTAACCTCTGACAAGTGCACAATTTGCTCACAAGAATTGGACTCCATGTATGTTATGGACAAGGATCATCTACTGGTCTGCAGGGGTCTGGGCGGAGAGAAGCAAGGACGAAGGGACTTTCCTGGACTTTATTGGGAGGCAAGAACCAAGATGGCGTGAGCCAGAAGGTGCCATTGGAAGAAGAAGAAGAAGAAGAGATTAGTCTGAAAAAAATTGTTTAGTGTTCTAGTTTCACATATTTAGCGATTTTATAATTAAAAGTCTCATTAGTGACACCATTTTGATTAGGGTTATCCAAACAATATTTCATGAGCGCCATTAATTTTGTCTCTTAACATACTTTAATTTAACATGTAACTCTAAAATGTTGCGGATTCTCATTTAAAAATTTTGAGTACATCCCAAAATTATTTCAAACTTAGATAAAAGAAACTTAAGGTGACCTAATTAAAAGTCCTAAAAGAGTTTGACTCTATTTCAGTTCATACAAAAGTTAAAGCGGGAGGGGGCTCTACTCATACACTCTGTAAGACTATAGTGGTTGAAATATGGATAAAAATTTGTATTAAAACGGGTCAAAAACATGCAATGGAGGGTGACATGATGAAAAATTTATCTACAAAACTGTTTTTGTATTCACAGGACTAATAAAATATAAAAGTAAAGCTGAAATTTTTATTAACATTGGTAAAAATATGTGAATGGAACGAAATCAGTTTAGTAGCGTACAACAAAAACAAACTACAGATCATTTAATAAACAAATTTATTGCACAATATAGTGGTTTTGTAAGTTATTAAAATTTATCCAAATCAATAAACATAATGGAAATTCTGATTGCTAGATTCTTTTATCAATGAATAACAAAGGTAAAGTTGCGGAGCTTGATAGCCATTACTCGGCGGCACACTAAAATGTATATTATAGTCCTTGGGATTTTCAGCGAGATACGAGTAGAAGTAATTTCTGATAAAAATCAGCTACAACACATACTGACCGGTTAACAAATTTGTTGATGGTTGAAACAAATTTATTGAACATTTTGTTAGATTAAAAAAAAATGAAAATGTCTTTATTTACCAAATCATCAATAATAAACTAAATATCTTAATTTAAGTTGATATACTACGTCGCTTTCGAGCTGTTACTTGGCAGCTAAGTATGTTTGTTATTATCTATAAAACAGTGTGAATAATTTGGAGGGAAATCTGTTTAGTAGCTACCTAACAACAAAATACCTCACATATTATTTTACAAACAAATTTATTCCACAACATAATGATTTTACAAGTTATTTAAAACTGAAAAAATGGTAGAAATAGGAATTAGTAGATTCTTTTATCAATAAATAACTAATGGTAAAGTTACAGTGCTTCATAGCTATTACTCGGTGTCACTTTAAATTGACGATTAAGGTTTTTTAGTCCTTATAAATCTACAGGATTGTGAGTGCGATCAGTGAAGTAGGCCTAATTTTGTTAATAATCAACCACAACACATACTGATCGTTTAAAAAATTTGTTGACGGCATAAAACCAATGTCATAACATTTTATTTGATAAAACAACATTTTCAAATGTCTTTTCTTTACCAAATCATTAATAATGTACAAGAAATAAAAATGAAGATACTACGTTGCTTTAGAGCAATTACTTGGCAGCGAACAGTGATGTATGTTCCTTAATAATATCGATAAGAATCTGGGAATAAATTGGAGCTAAACGGGTTTAGTAGTTTACATTAAAAATAAACGACAAACTGGTGATGTGCGAGTTCGAATTAAAATACTCGGTGATTCTGAGTATCAAAATCCTCGGTTTCATATTAAAATACTCGGTCAAAATCCTTGTAACTAGGAACAAGGAGGTAATGTGCGAGTCATAGCGAGTATCCTAGGTGTGCGAGTATCCTCGGACAATGATATTCGTTAGTGTTGTGTCAATACCAAACAAAATACTTGGTGTTTCTACTTTGGTTACATTTGTTTCTAAGCTGATTTTTCACTACACATTAATTAAACATTTCGATTTTGAGTTATAATGATTTAGATTCGGTAACAAGTTCAATTTAAAATAACAATAATATTAATTTATTTCCACATTAACAAAAAGTAAATTAAATTATTATTTAATTGTTATTACTTATATTTAAATAAATATTATTAGGTTACCATCTTTATAAAAAATATAGTAAATTAACTTATTTTAAATAATAACTAAATTATTAATGTTGGTAATAATTGTATTTACGTTTAATTACTGAATTTGTGCCGAGGCAGGATAACATTTAATTACAGATTAAATATTAGGAATGGACACCATACACAAAGAACAAAACCGTGTTAGGTCTGCAGGTGCGCGCCTAAGTACAGACTAACACTACAACGAATATAAAAAATATTTGTAATTATTCGTCTTCTAATTCACCTGTGTTTGTCAACATAAAGGGAGGGGGATGCTGTTGTAGTCTGTAAACAGAGACAGACATATTATTGACAGGTTGTAAACATTGTATCATAATAAATCATTGACCTTGGTTATTCTACTATAGTTTCAAAAAACATTCGGTTATATTAAATAAACGCATAAGTGAAGGTTTATCTAAAACGAACTGATTGATAAAGCTGAGTTCGATGAGCATAATCATTCTGCGCAGATACTCGATGTCGAATTAATAATAAGAGTATTAAAATCATTCGAAGCCGAGTATTGCGAGTATCTATTTCACCCGAGTATCAACATCGCTACCACAAACAGTTTTACAAACAAATTCATTCCACATCATAATATAGTTTTGCAAGTTATTTAAAATGATTCAATTCAATAAACATAATCGAAATTCGATTACTAGATTCTTTTATCAATGAATAACGAAGTAAAGTTGCTGCTGTGCTTGATAGCCATTTCTCGGCGTCAGACTAAAACTTATATTTTTCCTTACGTTTTTGAGTGAGATGAGAGTAAACGCAATTTCCGATTAAAATGAGCCACAACACGTACTGGCAGATTAACAAATTTGTTGACAGCTTGAAACAAATTTATTTAACATTTTATTAGATAAAAACATTTATAAATCTCTTTTCTTTACTAAACTATCAATAATAAACTAAAATATAAAAAGTAGTTGAGGGACTACATCACTTTCGAGCTGTTACTTGGCAGCGATGTATGTTAATATCTGTAAGAAAGTGTGAATAATTTGGAATGAAAATGGTTTAGTAGCTAAGAACAAAATCAAATCACAGATTATTTTACAAACGAATTTATTCCACAACATAATGGTTTTGTAAGTTATTTAAAACTATTAAAATTGAAAAATGGTAGAAATAGTAATTAGAAGATTCTTTTATCATTAAATATGGAAGGCAAAGTTACTGTGCTTCATAGCTATTATTCAGCGTCACTTTAAATTGGTGATAGTCAAAAGATGCTACGTGGATTTAGAGCTTTTACTTGGCAGCGATATATGTTGGTTAGCATCGGTGCAAATAAGTTGGAGTAGGTTATAACAAAAACATATCACAGTTAGTTTTATAAACAAATTCATTCCAAATCATAATATAGTTTTGTAAGTTATTTCAAATTAGTCAAATTGATAAAAGATGTTAGAAATAGGATTGGTAAATTCTTTTATCAATGAATAACGAAGGCAAAGTAACGATGCTTTATAACTATTACTCATCGTCAATTTAAAATGGCGATAAAAGTTTTTATAGTTCTTAAAAATCTGTAGGATTTATTGCATGATCAGTGAAGTAGGGCTATTTTGGTATAAAAATCAACCACAGCATATACTGACACTTTAAAAATTTGACAGCAAAAAACCAATTAATTCAACTTTTTATTAGATAAATTATCCATTTTATTTTCTTTACAAAGTCATTAATAAAGAACTAAATATTAAAATTAATGTTGAAATACTACGTCGCTTATGAGCTGTTACTTGGCAGTGATGTTTGTATTGATAGGAAAGTGTGTTGGTATGAATTGGTTTGGTAGTTTAGGGAAATAAAACTATTCATAGATAAGTTTATAAGGACAATAAATGTATTCGATATCACATCTATTTTGAATTTTATTAAATTCAAGCAAAAAACATTTTTCGGAATTCTTTCCTCACATTTCAATTTTTTTAAATTTAATAAACTTGCCATCAGTAATGATCAAGAAATGCAAATTATAAATGAGGATGCTCCTTGACTTGTTACTTGGCAGAGCGTTGTACATAAAACATGTTGTTAAAATATGTTTGTGAATTGAATAAAATTTGAAAAAACTGAATCAACTGTTCAACTTCTTATTAAAGGTTGTTCTTTTTCATACAACTAAAAAAGAATCAACCACTATTCTTTACTAAACTAATCTTAAACAAAAATTAATTTGATAAATTCAGCTGTTCTCAAAAAATGGTGAACTTTCAATGATAAATAATCAAAGCCTAAAAATGTTAAGAATTACGGATACAGAAGTTTAGTATTTTCTTTAGATGTTTTATCTTTACTTAGCTAACCTTAAACAAAAATTAATTTGATAAAATCAGCTGTTCTGAGAAAAATGGCAGGATTCACTTCTACAATAATCACTAAACTTCTGTATTTTCGTCAAAGTTGGATGTCATTTGTTTTTAAAAGTTGTTTTATCATTCATGGAATGTCTAGATTTTTTATTACATATTGAACTGAACAATTTCCAGAAAAAGTTTTACTTTTTAGTCTGCTATTATTACTGTTGTCCTTTATATTTTGTAAAATTAGTTGTTCACAGGAATATGTCAAAGTACACGCTAATAAAATTTTCCTGTCTAAATATTTGTCACCTTAACAAATTCATTTCATCTTTCATAAAAAGAAGAAAAAAATTAGTTGGACATCGAGATGTTATATGGAACATCTAGAAAGAATTGAAATCTTATAAGAATTTCAAATATTTACACACAAACTGAAAGTCTTTTTTAATAAATAATAAACTATATTAAAATTTGTATGATTTTTGTTAACATTGGTAAAGTACAAGATTAGTCACCTTGTATGACCAACGATTTGTTTAGTTAAAGCTAACAAAAATTTTCATGTTCTGACATGAATAAAAAACGAGACAAATTAGGAAGCTGGACAATCAACTTTCAATTCTCAATTTGGTTTCCTATTACTATAATTTGGTAATTTCTCACTATTACTATAAACCAATTGAATTATCAGAATAATTTATTTTTGGCAACCCCCCACCCCCTCCCATA
Organism: Aphrophora alni; assembly: GCA_963513935.1. Lineage (NCBI taxonomy): Eukaryota > Metazoa > Arthropoda > Insecta > Hemiptera > Aphrophoridae > Aphrophora > Aphrophora alni. The sequence continues at coordinate 81,794,011 of OY740775.1, read as the reverse complement.
TTCTGTGGAAATTTAGTAACACTATTATCACATATATTAAACTGAAAAGAGTATAATTGTATTTAAATTTAGTAAAATTTGAAACACAAAAATACACAACCAGAAATCCTTAATTTCATTTGGTAATAAGAATTTATATAATCTAACAAAATAGTAGTGATAATATGATATTTTTAAGTGCACAAAATTCTTTGCTGAAGAAATATGAAGGACTACATTTAAAATTCCTCAGAAATGAAACATTTCGTAAAACTACGATTTATAATTATTTTCAACGTAACCACAATGGCCAGAAACCAAGATTTTCAATTAGTACTTGTGGTCATGAGATCTAACAACAAACTAAAAGTAGGAACAACAATACAAATTTCCGTTGTGTAAAATATTTCTTGGTTCAATTGGAGTACCGAAGATGATTACGTCTTTAACTTTTCTTTCTAGGCTACACACACGCATTCTGGCACCAGACACATTGCTAAAATCTGGCATTGTACATATTAATAGACATTGTTTTTTGTAAATGTGTTAAAATGGAAATAACTACATTTTCTTCGTATGTAACATGATAAACTATTAAATCTTTATGAAGTCTAAAGTTATAAAAAGTATCATTTTCGAGTCAGGTTGTGTTTTTAAATTCCAGACAAAATTACTTGAAGTTGAAATTAGAATAAGGGTGAAAATGATCGTCATGCATTACCAGAAAAACTAGTGTTTCGAATGTATGAAATTTTGTACTTTAGTGTATATGTGAGATGTTCCCCATTAGGGAAGACTGGATGGGAGGCACGGAATGTGTGCCGGCGGACTCCCAAAAGTGGTTCACAGACGGATCCAAAATGGAAGGTGGTGGGGGGGCAGGAGTGGTGGGACCAAGGTTCAAAAGACATGTGTCCCTCAGTACTGACGCCACCAACTTTCAAGCAGAGATACATGATATCCATTTGGTGGCAAATCATCTGATCACTAAAAACCAATGAAAACAGAAAAATAGCATTATGTCGGATAGTCAAGCGGCATTAAAAGCACTTCAAAGTAACAACTTGAGATCAAAGATGCTTCACGAGTGCCATCAGGCCCTAAACCAGCTGGTGGACAAGAATAAAGTTGAACTTGTCTGGGTGCCAGGGCATGAGGGAATAGCAGGCAATGAGGAAGCAGATCAGCAAGCTAAACTTGGTGCATCTAAACCATTTACAGAGCCATCTCCTATGTACGGATTTGGCCCTAGGGATTACCAGGAGGTTATTACCAACTGGGCCAAAAAAGTAATCAACAGAACCTGGAATGCATTGCCGAGTCTTATACATTCCAAGAAGTTCCTTAGCCCTAATAAAAAGAGAGGGAAGGTGCTAAACCTAAGCAGAAGAGAGCTAAAACTCCTCTGTGGTATACTAACAGGACATATCCATTGCAGGAATCACTTAAGTAAGATGGGCCTGGTGGATGATGACACTTGCAGGTACTGTGGTGAAGAGGTGGAACGCATGGAACACATCATCATGGAGTGCCCGGCCTTATGCCTAAAAAGACATAAATTTCTAGAATTTATCTTCATTTCGGAAGAAGAATTACTAAACCTCTCGACCAGGGGTTTGATCAATTTTGTCAAAGACATAGATTACTCCTGAGTCCAACAAGAGGGGGGGCACAAAAGATCTAATTAGATCGCAGTGCAGGAGGCATCTTTAAAGCACTCTCCCCAGTCTTAATAATAATAATATGTGAGATGGGTTAGCTACTTACTTGTTAATTTGTGCTTCCAGCTTCAAATGACGTCGGTGTGACTTGTATATGTGAGCAGTAGTGGACAACTAAATTTATGAAGTGAGGATTCTCATCTTCAGTGCCTTGTTCATCATCAAACTTTTACAATCTCTCTCAGAGATGTTTTTTTCATCATATTTAAGAATGATATGTTCCAGGCTCTAAATCCTCTGCCCAAACCTAATTCTTACATCTTGAAATGGTGAAGGTATTCCTTTGTAACTATATGACCTGTCCTGGAGTGGGTTAATTAGGTTTGGTTAAAATTGTTTAAAATTTGAGGAAGATAAAACAGAGGTCCTAAATAAAAAAAATAAAAAAATTATTAATGACCAGATGTTAGAAACTTAGAATATTTACATATTCTAAAGTGCCTAATTTTAAATTTGACATAAATCTAGATTTCCTACACTTGTACATACTAGATCTCCTTATACTTCAATTTTTTTTAAATTGACTATTGACTTTTGATAAAATTTATTTTTGAAGACTATCACCACAAAGTGACTCATATATCAGCCATGAAATCACTTTCACAAGCGGTCAATGACCACTCCCACAGATCAGAATATAAATTGATTCAAATCACTCTTTTTGATCAAAAATAATGTCTAAATTATATATATATTAAATCAAGATATTTTTTATGATTGGTTCATATATGTACAGTCTGGTCTATTGTAATAAAAATAATATTTATTATTACTGTAAACCAGCAGACTTATATATGTCACCTATAAATTAACTGAACCGTGCATATATTGTAATAACACTGTATTAACTTTAAGTTAGTTTCCACTAAAACAGAGTCATCTGGAATGCATATGCAAACAACAGTGGTACCAACTTTAACATACTGATATGACCAAAGATATCAACATAACTAAGAGACCAACTGTTTCCATATGACCAGTCTATAGACAGCTATAAAAGTTTCAAACCAGCAAAATAGACCAATAGGTCAGAATTTGCTTGCAACATCATCTCAAATATGAACTGTCAGTCTATTTCGGTGCAACTATTCAACTAATATGGAGGTAAACTAAGCGACCAATATAAAAGGCGGTTGAAATATTTTACAACCATTTTTTTTTAAACACTGGTAGCAAATGAGTTTAAGGCAACAAGTTCAAGTTTAACAACTTATTTTTTAATATAAGTAATTGAAAAACCATGTACTGACCAAACCCACAATATTAGTTCCAGTTATAATGCTTTTTCCTGGTATAAGGTATAATTAATTCCGAGACTCATATCATACAACATATATTTATTGACGTGATACAATATCTTGTTTCCAGATAAACTCTTCTTTATATGAAGGTCCAGAATTACAACTGTTCTCACATGTGTATATAGCTAGAACTCCCCAATCTATACTGGACTCTGTTGTATCCAGGTCTAAATAGTTTAGCATTTGAGGTAAAATCTGAAAAATAAGATATTGTCTTATTTATTTGTTTACACTTTCAGCAAATTGCCAAAAAGAAGTAGTTAGTTATATGAATTTACTAAACTACAGCAAAATAAAATTGAGAAACAGATAAAAACAACAAAATAATTAGTTCAAAAATACAAATAGATAAATAAAAGAACAATATGCATAGCAGAAATATAAATAAATAATAGCAAAATTAGCTCAAAACCTCATAGTGGAAATGTCAAAAGTATGACATCTATTATTCTGACCTGCACAGATTCTGTTAATGATGTCAGTATGAAATAAACGATTGGATATGTAAAATGTCAGAACAGTTTACAGAGGGCGAGACAGAACGTAAAACTGTAATACTGCAAACAGTTCAGAGGAGTTTATCTCTGAGTGTACCAACTTGAAGATAAAATGAAAATTATATTTTTTAAATCCTATTTGTTTTACAAATTACTATGTTGTAATAATGGAACATTCTATGTTATAGGTTTCCAAATTACAGAAGCATAATCCACAACACTTTTAACATAGGCATAGTATAAACTGAGAGTGTTCTATACTCTCTAATATCCACCTTCGATTGAACGTGATAAATTCACACTGGTAGATGATATCAGTGTCTTTAATTAGACACCAGCTGTAGAACCCATAAGCTTACAGAAACCATCCTTTAAATTGATTCTCGTATAAAGCTTTATATTAACCACAAACAAGAGGCACAAGCGTGTAAGAAAACACTAGGAAGGACGTTTATGTAGACTAAAAACAACCAGAATCTCAAATGTGGACCCTGATGGACTCCCGACGAGATGCTGATACATTATGAGAGTATCTGATCCTATTTGACCAGCCGCACACATGCACAGTATTACTAAATACAGATCCCAGCACCAATGCTGTCACTTGGGCTATTGGTAGTAAACTGCTACTAACCTGACTAAAAACATCAGTACTACCAGCGGGTAGATAAACCAGTTCCATATTCCAATTGTATGCTTTTCAAGTTATATCTGAGGGCTTAAAGTAATATAATTACCTTGACAAGTTAATAAAGCTTAGAATCAATCATATTTAAAAAAGGGTGAGGTATTTTTTGTTGAAAGGATGAGACATTAGAAAGTGGCATTGGGAAAAATCCCCCCCCCACTTATGCCCTTTCCCACCACCCCCTGCCCATCGCATAAGGGTAAGTTCAAGTGCTAGCATTCGCGCCGGTATCTATAAAAGGTACATAAATACTGCAATAATTTTCTCCGACATCCATATATATAAAAACAAAGCATATATTATTCAAGCATATCCGGTTACTCTAGACTATCATTATGATAAAAACAAAGTCTTAAAATAGGAAATAGTGTTTCCTCTATCTCTCCAAAAATTTATATATAATAACTTTATTTTCAGGAACCACTTATTTCACTGTCAATCTCGCTATCCAAATCTGATCCAAGATTTTGTAGACACTTATTTCTCAAGTGATAAACGTTCGGAACTTATATTTTTAAATAAAAGTATTTGGATAAAAAGTTGAGAAAAAAACTATAAGATAGGAACTAAGAGATATTGTCTATCACATAACTTACAGACTGCTGACATGTATCAAACTGTTTCGATTCAAGTTTGTCACTACGAATAAAATAAAACTAAATAAATTTTAATCTTTTATTGGAATGCACTACTGTGTATACTCTTGTGTAGAATATGTGAATTAGAAAATATAAGGAATGAAATAGCAAAGTCTACTGTTGTAGAACGACAATTCTAATAAAAGCAAATACAAAGTTGGGGCTGCATTAGATGTGATGGCAGTCTTAAACATTAAATCTGTCACGTCAGGTGTGATAGGAGTCTCCAATGTGGTAAAGACTATATTAGACCAAAATTTAATAAAATTTATTAGACTATTTATGCTACCCATTGGTACTTGAAAATTCCATGTTAATGATTAAAAAACACAATTATTTTAGAACAAATTACTTTTTTATTTGAACCTTGGGCGACCATGATGTTGCTACAACATCGTCGAGGCAGCTAAGATATCTGCAGGTCTATTAATTTGTGGTGTATTCTTATAGTAGATATCCTTAAACTGTGAGTTATTCAACAAGTTTAAAACATAATAAATTAGTTCCAAAACATTCCACCTTTAGGGACAGTATCACAAAAAATACTTTTCAGTGTAGAATAGTGGGTCTCAGTATTTTCCATAAAAAATTCAATATCAAATTGTTTTGCCTCAACAAAAAAAAAAGAAAAAAGTTTATACTGTGTGAGAAAGTGAAAAAAAAAAGAATTATCAATACAAAATATTTCATATACAATATTAACTTAGTATAAAAGGATATTCAAATAAGTCTGTGTCTTTTTTCTTTCTTACCTTTATAAAGATGAGAAACATCATTCTTCTTTGTCTTGAGTCTCTTTAATAAAAAATTTTTTAACTTTTTTTTTTATAAACAGTTTGTGTCTCTGATAGTCTAGGGATGGTCAACTCTAAGATATCCACCATTATGATCTCTACAATAGAGATAGTGTAAGATAAGAGATACAATAAACTTTAAATGGAGAACCTTATCTACTTTTTTTACATGATTTAAAAATATACTATCTAAATTTTGAAAAGGAACCAGCCATCATTTTCCAATGAATATATCATAAACGTTGAACTATTCTTTATCTCCTACATATTGCTATTATTTTTTAACATTACATAATCTTTCCTTTAACTTTGTTGTATTCAAACTACTACTAATTTCAGGCCTGAAGTAGTCCAATATGAAAGGAAATAAAAATACTTAAGGTAGGAACTAGAAATGATTTTTTTTTTTTTTTAATACACTTCTGCACATTCAAATATTTGTCTAATTTTTGTAGTAAATTATATTTTTACTCCAAATTTAAATTTAAAAATAATTAAAAGCACCCACTGAAAATAAAGTACCGTAATTATTAATAAATTTTCAATCTTTAATAGCCTGTAGATTATAAACGGTTAAGTTTATAATAAAAATATGCAAGGATAAAACAATTTTGGTGATTTAGCCACCATTGGCCTCCCCCTCCCCATCCAGTATGCACACGACAGACTTGATAACAACGGAAATCGTAAAATTACATTTTATATCTAAAATATGAAAAATCTAAAATTGGAAAATAGTGGTGACTTATTTTTAAATCCCTTAAATAAGTATAAAAGGTTCGCCATTAAAAATTTTTTATATCTCTTATAGTTTTAGAAATCAGGATGGCCATCTTGAGTATCATCAGTCTCTTGTCAGAAAATATTTCTTCAATATTAAATAAATTTATTTTAGGTAAAATATAATCACCTTAACTCAAATTTTAAGCTACTGCTAAGAATTTTCACAAAATATTTTTAAATAAAGATTTTCCAACACTTTAAACAAAACATATTGAATATACAGTTTCTCCAGAAATAATAGTCTAAGAGCTATCAGAAAGGAAAACAAATTATTATAGAGCTTATTAATATGGTTTAATCAGACATTTTCTATCATTTATGTATATAAAAGGTAATATATTACTTTTCAAAAGTATAAAACCATTTCTGTTAATCAAGTGATAAACCTAGAGCATAAAAGTGGAACACACCAACCATATTGGAAACTATAATGGTTATACAAAACTTAAGAAGTTCCCACATATCAGAAATACTATAATACATTTTTAATTATTTCATTTAAAACAAAAAAAGTAAGAAATTCAATAATCTGGAAGTTTCAGAAATCAATCGATCTATTATTAAAAATATTTCTTCAAACTTAAATGAAATAATACTCATCAATCCTTCTCCTTTACTTAAAAGAATTGTATAAACTACCTGTATGGAATTCTCTCTTCAGATCATTTACTCCTCCTACTCAAGTCAGTGTATATTTCATCATTCTTTAAAACTCCTCCTGCTTCTCCCATATTGTTGAGTCTTATCAAAGTATATAATTGTTGATATAAATGTTAGATTCTGTAAATTTCAATTTAGTTGCCTGATGATGCCTAATAGTGAAACATATGTTGCAAAATAAAGCACTTTGTACAATTATAGGCTACTTGTTAAAATAATCTATTTTAAAATAAAACACGTATATATTCTTTTGTAAATTCTACATTTATTAGGTCTACCCGACCATGGTGTCGGCGGTTATGGCATTGACGAGAGTTATACAAGACTAAAAATAACCCAAGAAGAAATATTGTACAGAATTTGAGACCAACCCGCCAGTTCTGTTACATGAAAATGGAACCTGTAGCCGGGAAACCCAGTTTTAGACATGCATAGATAAAGTTGATAAACAATATCATTTTTTCTTTAATCAAAGACTAATGTACTATGATTAATAATTTTGTGGCTAAAATTCCGATTTTTACAGTTATAAATAGATTACCCATAATGATTACTCTAAAATCAATCCAAAGCTTTCAAACATACAACTTTTTTTTTTTTACATACAGCCTAAAGTAACTTAGGCCTACCTGGAATTCAAAAATCCTTTTGTTATTACAATACTGACAATCGGGAATATTTTGTTCATCTGCTTGATGACTACCAGATATCCAAAGTGGTTTCCCTCCACGCATGTATCTTAATACTTGGTCAGGAGAGCATTTTATACGTTCTTTAAATTTCGTAAATGTTTCATCTTGTTCTTTACATGCAAACTTTGTAAGTTCTTCTTCTACTAATGGAACATCTGAAACAAAATAGGTAGAATTAAAGTAGATATAATCACATGACTATTTAAAAAAAACATAAAAATCAAGTTTGCTGATCAAAACAAAAAAAAAGTTAACAAACACATTTTCTATATATTTATATAATATAAAATGTATAATATATATATATATATATATATATATATATGATGTCTAAAAGGTACATTCAAGAGCATAATTTGTTGAGACAATTTTAAAGATATAAAAAATAATACACAATTTTTTTAAGCTGGGACTTTGAATCATCTTTAAGCTGGGAAGACCATTTTTAAATATCAAAATCCATTATTTCTGTCAAAAATAAGCAATTTAAAAGTATGAAATCCCAGGAATATGAGGTTAAGGCATCTGTCTACATTATTAATTCCTATGGCAAATTGAGTGTCTCATCAATCGATGTTTAGGTTCATCCGTGAAAAAGGCCTGGTTAGATAATTATATATGGTTACCTAACCAGATCTAGTAAAGGAACTACAGGTCAACCAGAACTAGTAAAAAACTACGTAGGTATGGGAAGGTCAATAGCCTATATATGTATATTTCATGAAATCTAGTTCACATGATTCTGAAAACATACAGTGTAGTAATATTTACCTGTTAGAAGACAGTTAATGCGCATACATCTAAAGATACGCTATTCTATTAGCTATGAAACCTAAACGGACAGGCTAATTGTGTATTTTGAACATCGAATGCCAACTTTTAAATTACTTATTTTTGATAAGAATAATGGACTTTGATACTTGAAAAGGGTCTTCCCATCTTAAGTATGATCCAATTGTTTAATAATGAGGTATGTAAGACACAATTTCATTAAATTTCAATATTAAATCGCAACGGCATATGATCTGGACATTTACCAAATATTCTTTCAGCCTACTAGTTACTTTTACCTTACCTTGCAAGGTACCTGCTTTACCCTCTTCAACTAGCTTCTTATACTTTTGCATTTCAACATCTTGATTCTCTGCAGTGGTTTGACATGAATCAGATGATAAATCTTCTGCTTCTGTAATTAGTTCGTATTCAGGAAACAATAAACTATTTGTAGCTTTAACCTTAAATTCATTAGTTTTAGCACCAGGTTTACACTTAGCTTTGTGCCCACTCTTCCAATCAATTAATTGATGTTGTTTACAGCAATAATAAACTGACTTGCACTTTGCACAGTGACTGCTACTTTTAACACCACAAATTTGACACAAATAAACACCAAATAATTCTGTAGTTAAATCAACCCTCCAGGTCTCTTCTTCAACTGGAGGTTCACATGGGTAATAGTTATTATTTCTGCTTAGTTGATTCCTAAAAACTTTCAGATTGAAGTTAGAATTGGGTAAAGAACATTTTTCATTTCTACAAATGAAAATAAATATGCTTCTGTGAAAACAATCTTGATTTGTATCTATTGGAGCATAAACTTGGCACATAAAACTTAATATTTCATCGCACTTTAAACATTTTAAATCAGAAAAACTAGGAATATTTGTTGATAATTCGAGCCAAGAAGGTTTACCTCCCACTTTACTGGGGAAAAATCTACTTTCTAGTTTCCAAGGCTCTGATGGTTCAAGAAAACCTAGATCTATATCAGTGCTAAAATATTCTTCAGTACTCATATTCGAGTTAGGACTAGTCTACAATAAGAAACAACTTATTAAAGTAATATCTTCAAAATGAACTAGTAAAACATAACCTCCAAATAATTATGAAATAGGTTTGTAGAACATGTTCAAAAAAATTGCAAAAAAAGTCGTGACTTTCTTTGAAACAGTTACTAATTAGTCTTATTTAAAATTCTATAACGTAACTGAAACCTGTGAAACATCAATAACGGAAAATTTTAGTAAACTTCTATTAGTCTCACTTATTAATCTCATTTTAATTAAATGGTTTTTTTCTTACTCTGTATTCTGACATTCTGTAACTATGTATCGCTATCGTATCGTATTCAAGTTAGGTTAGGTTTCGTCATGAGTCATATGTTTCGCTTTGTATAGGCACAGATGTGTAAACGATTATCTATAAATACAAGTAAATACACAAAGGCGAGTTAAATAAATTACTCATCTTTGGTTGTGGAGTGGAGAGTGAAAAGTATGGCTGTCTGTCTAAAATTATGTTACTAAGTGCAAATAATAAGTTTACGTTGTGGTATAACCGTTGAATTAGGTTATAAAGTAAATAATAGTAGTAATTTTCCTGTGTAATAAATATATTAATATGTCTGGTTGTTTAGAAAATCTACCACCCTGTGTTTGGTTTGAAGGAGGAGATAAAAGAAATGCTATTGCCTCTATTGTAGCTGGATTTTTGGTAAGCTTTAAATTCAATTTATTTTACATGTTATTTTTAATTCTAAAAATGTTTGTTTGACTTAAGTAATACACTGACTTTAAAATTCAAAGCAAATTAATATAATTCCACATTCAGTCGGCTCTAATATGAGACGTAGCCTAGTTTAGTAAAATTATCTTTATCCTCGTTGAGGCCTAAATAAATAAGCTAGGCTAATTTCCAAGATACTTTATTATTTAGTCTATTATCATTTAATCTAATATAATAGAGGTACAAAGTTATAATTTTTGGATATTTTAATAAAATCCTATGGTAGTTTTCTTGTTATGTAAAAACATATTTTAATGTTTATATAACTCAGTTCTTCACTCCTTGTTTTTAATTTTTAATATTAATTATTAGTTTTAGTGTGAACACATATATTTAAAAACTGAAAATATATCACTATTCTACAGTTTGGGCTATTATGAAATATAATACAAGTTTGGAGAAATGTATAACAAAATAGCTTAAAGTAATAATAATAATCAAAGGATCAGATCATATTAGGCCTATTTGTTTGAAGGGTAAATGTTTGCTGTAAGGTAACTTTTAATTTTCTGACTTTTTTTAAACATCTACTACATACCTTCCTTCTTACTAATAAATAATGTTTTCCTTGCGCAGATCATTTTTTTTACTGAAAAATCACAATCTAAAAAGTATCAAATCCGACGTATTTATAAGTTAGACATAATGCTAAATTTTCACGTTTACATCTCATATGTTAAGATATTTCAATCTATATATCCGTGATCACATATTACGTGATATGTGGTGAATCCTCCATATTAATAATCTAGTTTCAAATAATTAACTTCAATAAACTTACGAAAGGTTTGGCCAGGTTATGTATAGGTCATATAGCCTATATATTTGTGTGATATATAATTATATCGCAAAGTAATTAAATTATTAAGTTCAATAAACGTGCAACAGGTTTAGCCAGGTAATATATGCCCTGTCGTGACATGAAATATGTCATTGTGTAATGTGCATGCGTCAAACCTATCTATTCTTATTATGCCTTGTCATTACATATGTATAACTTATAAACCTGTTGATTTGATAGTTTTTAGATTGTGATTTTTCAGTGAAAATAATGAGGTGTGCAAGGAAAACATTTTTTATTCTTAAGAAGTAAGGTACGATATATAGTAGATGTTAAGGAAAAAAACTACGAAAATTACAAGTTACTTTACAGTAAACATTTACCATCTGAAGAAACGTTTCAAGTCCCAAAATACACTAAAAGTATGCCAATGTTACTACTAATGACTATGTTCGTCAAGTCACTGAACATATGATCGCTTGTTTTATTAAGTCTGGCTAGGTGACTATATAATATATATTTTAGGCATGCTTATTATAGGTTAATATGGTACTTACGTATTAACGCCACCGCGGCAGCAGTTGTGCCAATGCTCATGCGCTAATATTTGCTTACTTTGCGATATAAATATATATCACAACAGGTTTGTCCAGGTAGCTATTATATATATACACATAAACACCTGGCCAAACCTTATATATATAATCACCTGGCCAAACCTTTCGTAAGTTTATTGAAGTTAATAATTTGAAATTAGATCATGGATAAACATGAGCTTTAAAAGTGAAGTGCCACCAATCTACATCTAAAAATTTTGCAACAAATCATAAAATGAAAGTATTATGAATCTCAAAGCTGAACAAAATGGAATTCTGCTTCCCTTAAACCAGTTTGCTCTTTATTGGCGCATGCACATTAGCGCAACTTCTGCTGCGGTGGCGTTAATACGTAAGTACCGTTAATATTTTGATGTATGGTTGAAGAATCAATTTTATTATCACAATGGCGAATGAAAATTGTGTTTCATTGCTGTTTGCTGTATGAAAATAGAAAGATTCAAATATTTAAAATATACTAATTAATTACTTTATTAGGTCTGGTCAGATGGCTATATATTGTAGCCACATGACCAGACCTCATCTAGGTGACTATACAACCAAACACACACAAACATATAAACGCATTTTGTGACTTTAAAAGTGTGTTACGAAATTTTAAATGTCTGATTGTTTGAAAAAAAGGTAAACGATAAACATACACTAGCCTACTAACAAATGGTATTTAAAAACTTTTTTTTTCAATTTTTAGGATTTTAAACACATTTTGTGTGGAAGGGAAAATGTGAGTTATGTTTTTAATGTTTTATTTTATGTATAGATAGGATGGTGTGATAGTGTTTTGGTAAGTTTAAATCTTGCGTTCACTCTGTTATAGTCCTCAGGGTATTTACTATTTTGCAGATACCATTTACTAACCCCCCTACTATTATTATTAAAACATAATATGAGGAAAACAAAGAATAAAACTACGAAAAGATTAATTAGAAAACTAAATCCAATATGGAAGCAATGTTCAAGGAGCATTATTGTATTTGATCAAAGTCTAACCTGAATAATTCATAAAAGTTATCTCTATTAGGCACCTAAATTCTTTAATAGTTTATAAAATTATATATAAGGTAAAATTGCTAATGGAGTAAAGCCTTCCTTGGTTCAATAAGTAGTTTAAAACATTGAAGAACCTTTTTATCTTGTCATTTAATGTTAGGAACTATACAAAATTAATAAAATAAAAATCTAGGATGTTGGAGGTGTGTTCTAGTATAATCACTGATGTAGCCTATATAATTAGATATCATATTTTTGATGATAAGACCATAGATCTGTTTTTTCCCCTCTCATAGCCTATATTATTAAAAATCATTTTTATTTAATAATAATACAAATTTGTTTTGTCATTAGGGCTTACTTTTAATTACTATACAAATTTTATTTGAAAGGAATAAAATATTTTTAATATACAGTAATTGTAGGCTAGAGTTTATATTTTGTAATTATTATAAAATAGAAATAAATCAAATTTAAATTAACTGTTGGTGTGAAAAATATCACAGTTTCAAAATGGCTGAGATATAAAATGTAATTGTCCAAATTTAATTTAACCGGACCTAATTCAATCAGGTTAATAAATAAATGTGTGCTGGTATCTAACATTTGTCTTAAATAGATAGACATCAAGTTTTATTTGTATTTAAAGTAATTAATAATCACCTGTTTTATTTTTCAGTTTTTTATGGGTTGGTGGTTTATAATTGATGCTAATGCAACTCAACCGCAGACGTTTTATGGAGCATATCATGTGTGTGGAATCATAGGAACCATGTCTTTATTTATGTAAGTTATATGTATGTAATTTTTATATTAAAATAATAGAGAAAATATATAAGAATTTATAAAAACCAAAATTGAATTTTTTTTTGTGAACTAGATTACTCATATTTTTGTACAAATATGTTTAGAAAGTTTATAAGTAAAATATGTGATAAGGTAACAGAAATTGTGTGTAGTGTACCAGATGTGAATGTTTTAGTGTAGCCTAATCTTATCTAAACCCATAAACATGCAATTTGCTAATCTATTATTGATTAAGAAAATTAATGGTTGACAAAACCATTAGGGATGAAGTTTTAAATGGTAATATGAGCTTTATAAAATAACTTAAATCAATGATTCTTAACTGTTGGGTTCGTGATCACTGGGGGAGAGTGGGGGAGTACAAGAAAAAATATTAATATTTAAACTTTATTGACAATATATTACATAAAAAAAATAACAATATAGTTACCTTTTTTTTCTATCCATCATTTATGCTTCTGGTGTGTTTCGGAATATCTTCTCTATTTTCAGAGTCTTCGCTGTAATGAAGTTGTCAATAAATTATTAAAACAAAAAACAATTACTGAACACACATTTAAAAGTTACGAAACACAACGTGTGAAAGAGTATGAAACATAGACTAGAATGCAATAGCCTACAATAATAACAGTAAATCTTTACTAAGTCTGATAATCTCATAATTAACATATAAGTCAAAATTCAAATATAAAATTAGAATGGTGAAATTCTTATAAAATTATTGCAATACAGTTGTGTCATGAAATAAAATTCAAAATAATGACTTTATACACTCTAACAACGTAAAGTTCTGGATAATAAAATTGAGAAAATTATTTAAAATTCATAAAATTAAACATAACAATTCTTACCAGTCATAGATAAAAATGGAAAATTATAAGAGTTTATCAAATATTATATATTAACAAAACTGTCTTTATTACTTGAAAACCACAAAACTAATAAATTCCCATTATATAAAGTTTCATGTAAATCAGTTTGCTGATTATTGAGCTACTCAGTCCTATCAATAGTTCTAGGCAATGTCATAGGCTAGGAATCACATTTGATATAATCAAACAAACAGATAAATACACACTAATTGTAGTTAGCCTTTGGTTTTTAAATATTAATTATTATTCTGTCTTTAAAAGTTCATTAATATCTCACAATTTCATGCACATAATATGAATAGAAAAACACAAGTTCAAGGGAGAGGTTGCTGCCGGTACAATAACACACATATATATCTAAACAATAAGATCCAGAATTCAAACTAGCTCTACGTTTGGAGCATCAAAAATTGAAACAATACACTCTACTATATCTATTATTCTCCAATATTTAAAATTGAGAAATGAAATATAACAACAATCCATTTAACCATTTAAGATTTTTAATAACCTTTCATAATAACGTCAAAACATTATTACAATAATATTATACTTTAAGATGATTAATTATAATTAATAAAATTGTTCATTTATTTATCAGAAAGAAAAAAATCAAATTATATTGGTATGAATTAATATCTATTATAGTCTTTTCTTTAAGTAACAAAAAAAATTTTACTCCTATCTCGGGTGGGGTTAGGTGCTGACTTTTTTCCAATCTTATAAAAAAAATATGGACCTTAATTATAAAATAAAAGATTAAATTAAGTTCAATATTTACACATATATGAACGAATAACTATGACCAAAAATTTATGAATGAAATGATATAGTTCTATATTTGTCCACCAATTATATATATATACATTATACACTGGTGAAAGTCTACTATAATGAATATTTTCTCCGAATCTAGGCTATTGGCTTGATCTCACCATATTAGAAAGTTTCCCTCATATTCAACTGTTTCTTGTTTCCCTCTTCACAATCGTAAATCGAACATCCTTATACTAGACAACTACCGCACTATTTCACTTGAACAATTCCTCTAAACTTGGATAAAACATATACATTTGCTCAGAACGAAAGCTGGATTCACCAATTCGCTCTAATAATTAATATTTTTTGCCAAAATCGAATAAACCGCCATCTAAATCACTCCCCACTTTCACAATGATCTCTATGTATGAATAAGTTGATGATAATGATAATTTTTATTTATTTATTTTTGTACGAATTTATGATTTAATTTTGAATAGTAAGTTTCTTTATTCCAAATATTAAATTATATATACATTAAACAAATAACTTCTATATTTTAAAATCTTAATACTAATCTATATATATATATATATATATATATATATATTCTTTTTAAATTTAAATTTGACGGGATCGATAGACGATTCAGGTCTCACGTGTTATTGCGCCAATCAGAGCATTAGTTTCGAAGATGGGCGTGTCCCTTCAATGACATAATGACAGTGTTCGCTATTTCCTCACACATCACTTTGATGTAATCAATTTTATAAAATTCTTGTAGACATTTCGAATTGTTACACCGGCTTTACCCAAGTGGTGGGAAACAAGAAACACACATATGAAAACTATTAAAATGTCTGGACTACGTCGTAGAAATTACAATTAAAATCAAAATTATAGTTCATAGGATGAAAAGATATGAAAATGTGCAAATATAAGTGTATGTTAGTGTTTAAAAGTTCAAGTTTAGTAATTCAAATTGTCTATATAATTATTTCAATAAAGAACATCTAAATCAATTATTGCCTCATAGGCTTAAAGTTTGTCTATGTACAGTTAGGTATTTGACTCAAATATGATTGGTAATATGAATCTAAAATTGGTTTGATATCACCATATTTGAAAAAGTTTATTTTACTGTTTTCTTCTTAATTCTGTGGAAATCGGTCATAAAAAATATCACTGTATTACAACACACTATTTATATAGTATCTATAGGAGTACTTCTTTATATTGCATTGTTGTATTTATTGTTGTATTTTTGATGGCTACAACTGGATTTAAGTCTCTTCAATTTGGAATTTGCTTCCAGTCCTTTCTTCCCAACAATAATGATTATGATGCGCAAAATTAGCGTCTCGGAAGCTTCGAAACTCCTACCTTCTATATTACATTAGTATATATTTGTATGTGGGGTAAATGAATGAAAATGGAATGTTTTTTTTTCTTTTTGGGGAAGAATTCATAGTTTAATTTCAAACGACAAAGTTTTTTAAGGACAAATGCATTACATGGAATACAATTCATAGGTGTGATTTTCATCTATTTTAAAAACTAATCCAGACATTGGATTTTAATTACAATAGATTGTGTTTACATCCTAAAGCTTATTGCCAACAGGTTTTTTAATGTTAAATTTTCCATTTTGACACGATAGTAGTATACTTTTTTATTCATTGTGCTTTCATTTTCTTGTAATATAGAAATTATAAAGTTAGGCGTCTCGAATTTATGGATGTTGGGCCATTATATTCTTGTTTTCAAATCAAGATACTTCTTTAGGATTGTCGTGTTATGTATTAATCCTTGTATTAATTTTCTTGAATGGATTAGTTATTTAGATCACTTTTGAGATGGATTAAGGGGGGTAAATAATTTTAATTTGCAATCTTCTGGTCGAAAGTCTGGAATTCTCATAATCATTAATTGCGTATTAAACAGAACATCCAATAGATATTGTATATGTCGGTTACAGATTCAATGAAATATTTGAGATACAGTTCCGATAGACATTCTCTACAAATGCATTTGGAATTGTCTTACATGTAACGTTTATCAGTTTGGTAGTTGTAGTTCAAAAAGTGAAAATAGACCATTGATGCCATTTTACAACAAACAAACAAAATTTAAATACAGTCTAAACCTGCTTTACTTGTGCCTTAAACGCGTCCTAAGCATAAATTGTATTTAATTGAAATCGAGTGATACTGTACAAAGTAAGTTGTTGTTTTTTTGTTTTTTTTTGCTGCTTAACCTGGAGCATGGAATTGTTTTATAAAAGTTTTAAGGCTGATTTTTTGCTTTTTTGTAAACTCACCACCCAGGATTTTTGTATAAAGCAAACAATACATTTTGTTTGTGTCATTAGAAGTTACGCTTGACTTACATCACATAACTTTATTTACATATAATATGGGAGAGAAAATACAATATTCTCTAATTTGAATAGGAATTATGTTATAAAAAAGAAAATCTTACAGTCATTGCTTGGTAGTTACCATGATTATCTTATCAGTTTTTTTTTCCTTTCATTAAAAGTCATAAAGCACATACTAGGCCTATATAATAAAAACCCTTATCATGCATCTTCCTCAAATAAATAACAAAGATGAAATCTCCATCCTTGTTTACTAGTTATTGCATTGTTTTTTTGAGTTAATCATGACAAATTTTGTTTGTTTTTGTGTAAAAGCACAAAACCTCTCGGTCATCATTGTCTTATAAAAAAATTTAAAGAGAAAAACATAAAATAAAGACCTCTAGTCCTCGAATACTTTATTAGCATCAGGGTCAGAAGAGAACAAAAGTTGACCAAGAGAGCTGTGATAGGAAAGAGTTGTAGATCCAGCTAGGCCCTCGGGATTGTTGTATGACACATTTAAGTTGATCAGTATTAGGGAAGCTCAGACTAACAAAATTTTGATCTGAACTACTTGCATCTTTTTAGGTTTAATATGTACTACAAAACAGGAATGTACAATAAACGATGCAAAAACATTGCACTAACTTTTTCAAACGCCTATCCACAAACCAAATACTTTCTAAAAACGTAGGCTATTTATTCTTCTTACGAATTTGTGAATAAAGAAATAATTTTCTGGACTACCTATTTTCCCCATTTATTTAAACTGGATTATGTCGTTATGCTTAATATACCACAAAAATTTAAACAAAATAACTACACCAATAACTCTTGAAACAGAATTTTTAGTTTGATAGCTATATGTTTTGTTTGGGTCCCTTGGAAGTCAGATTTATCAAAATCATTTAGAGGAAGTTTGAATTTTTAGTTTGATAGCTACCTATAATGCTTTGTTTGGGTCCCTTAGAGGTCAGATTTATCAAAATCATTTAGAGGAAGTTTGAATTTTTAGTTTGATAGCTACCTATATGCTTTGTTTGGGTCCCTTAGAGGTCAGATTTATCAAAATCATTTAGAGGAAGTTTGAATTTTTAGTTTGATAGCTACCTATAATGCTTTGTTTGGGTCCCTTAGAGGTCAGATTTATCAAAATCATTTAGAGGAAGTTTGAATTTTTAGTTTGATGGCTACCTATATGCTTTGTTTGGGTCCTTTAGAGGTCAGATTTATCAAAATCATTTTGAGGAAGTTTGAATTTTTAGTTTTAGTCATATAGCAACAACCCCAACTTTTTAAATTACAAAAAAATTTAAAACATCTCAAGATATGGCCAAAATATGCCACACAGCAAATTTAATTAAAATCGACCTACTTGTTTGGAATGTAGAACACTATACAGACGACAAATAGACATAATCCAAAAACTTCTTTGTTTGTACTCAAGAGACCTCAAAACAAATATCTTGGTCATTCCATACCAAATCAACCAATGGCTCTCAGTTTTCTTTGATTTTTTGTAATAGTTGTACCAACCAAGACTAGTAAAAATGTGAAATTTTAGATTTTTGGTTTTTGAGTTACAAAATTTTTTAAATACAAAAATTGATGTTTTTCGTTCGTGTTTTGAAATCTTTAAAATGATGTAACTCAAAAACTATTGCACATAGAGAGTTCAAATTTGTGCCATTCTTTTACATTTGGAATGCTCTTTAATTTGATATGTCACATGACTGTTTTGAGTTTTTTGAAAACTGCCAAAATACTTCCCCTTCGATTATTTCAAAAAAATAGTGGTTTATATTATAACTGACTACATGCATACAAAATTTCAGAATGGGATACAAATGGGTTCTTATTAAATAAATTATTTTTGTATAAGAGTACATACCGGCTAGGTGTCACCTGCCAATGTCAAGAAAAACTCAACAATGATTTTTTTAACCTATCGCGTAACTTCCTCTAGCCTATATTACATATATTTCAGAAACTGTAAAGGAAGAGCAATATATATATATATATATATATATATATATATATATTGGCTAAGTTATTGTCAAATATTTCAATTACCATGTTACAGGATAAATGCAGTTTCTAATTCACAAGTCAGAGGGGATTCATATTCAGGAGGCTGTATGGGTCCACGTGGTGCGAGAGCATGGCTCTTTATGGGTTTCGTACTTGGATTCGCTGCCGTCATTGCTTCCTGTTGGATACTATTCGCAGATTTCATTGGAGATAGTGGTGAGTAACTAGATCAATAATTTCTCTAATAATATAGCATACTTGCGAAACATTGGTTATATGAACAAGGAAATAATCTTATTCATGGCGTATGTATAGTGGTTCTAATACTTATGCTTTATTTAATGGAGTTTCCCCAGCGATCAGTACTTAGTACATTTGTGTATCATATTTATAAATAGAATATGTAGGCTACAAGTAAATCAAAGTGAAATATCTATGCATTTGCAAATGATACCTCGGTTTGTTATTTTTAAATGTTTTGTATATATATAATTATATGGATTACATTGACCTCACAATGTGAGGTATGAATGAATTTTGTCAATAATTAAAAAATGATGTAAACCTGTGATTCTAGCACAAAAATAACTAAATAAATTAAACAACAAATACAAAAATTAATGTAGTTAGCCAATCACTGTTGTCATTATTAAAACATCACTTCTTCTACAAAGAGAAGAACTCCCAACATGGAATAGAGTTCCCTCACAGGCAAGATATTTCCACAAGTTCTGGTTACATTTTTTTCTGGGTTAAGTTGCTTTAATTAAGGCTTGACAACCTGTTGTAAAACTTGGCATCACAGCACAGCTTGTTGCTATGGATGTTGTAACAAGAGCCACTTGAAGGTCTTGATCTTGTGTAGTTATGAATTTCTTTGTTAAAAACGGAAATAAATTTATCCAAAAAAGTTACTAAAATTGTTTCCACCAAATATATTGATGGAAAAATGAAGATTTGATTTCTTTTAAAAATCTCTCTACATGGGGCCAACCGGCTTTAGCATAAAAATTATCCTTATTGCTTTCTTCTGGTGTTTAAAAACTACTTTTTTTCTTCTTTTTAAAATTAAAAAAAAAAATTTATTACTGATTGTAGGTGTTAAATTATGAATAATA
Source organism: Aphrophora alni (assembly GCA_963513935.1). Lineage (NCBI taxonomy): Eukaryota > Metazoa > Arthropoda > Insecta > Hemiptera > Aphrophoridae > Aphrophora > Aphrophora alni. Next base: position 81,773,356 of record OY740775.1, on the reverse strand, counting down.
TACCATTTGTAAAACATCATTACTTTTTTAATTTAATATAAGAAACCTGATTCACCGTTTCAAGTAATAAGAAATAATAGACTTTTGTATAGTTCTCTTTTCAAGAAAATTAAATGAATGAACTTAACAATCCAATCCACATATTATATGAACATGTGCTTTTTCTTATATGATTTAATATGTTGCTGTATGTCTTTATTTTGGATTTATGTATGAATCTTTGATATAATTCTATGTTTTGTTTTAGGAAAAAATTATCTTGTATTTAGATAACTATGAATAAATATGGATTTTTCAAAGGTTACATTTTTCATTCTTAGTACACTTCTAAAGAACTCACAACCTGGTTAAAAGTATATAGAAAAATAAATAAAAATCGATTCTAGGTTTTGTCTGCCTTTTACCTAGATGATAGTGCCCAAGGAAATGAAATATAATAATTACAAGAAGAAGAAACTATTAGACAACTTTTAAGATTTTCTTATATCTAATTTTCCCCTCATTATAGTTAATTTTTATACCCAAAGAAAAGAAGTCATCTTAGCATGCCAACTATGGACTGTTGTGCCAATTTTATTTATTTATTTTTTTATTTTTTTTATTTTTTTACATTATGAAACCCCTCTATTCCTTCTTGACATTTTTTTAAATAACTCAATTGACTTTTACAGTAATCTCTAAAATGTCTAAATATTATTTTTTGTTTGTTTCAGCAAAAGGATCCAGTTGGACTGGGTTTGCTCTTTTCCTTCAAAATCTTTTAATTTTTGCCGGATCACTAGTTTACAAATTTGGACGAACTGAAGATCAGTGGGGCTAAATTAATACCCGTTTAATTTAACATCTTCTAGGTGTAATCCCGTGCACTCTTTCCAGTCATTGCAACAAAAATACAAGATGTAAAATAAATTATTAAAATAATTTTTGTAATTTATAATAATAAAGATCATTAATTTAATTTTAGTTTAAGTGTAAATTTAAAATGATCATGTATTTTGTGATTTCATTTATATTTGTTAAGTGTTATAGAATTAAGTTTTAATGTAAGCCTAAGAGAATCGTATCGTTTTTGTATTTGGTTAATCATTAAATATTTATCTGTATGACTAAAGAGAAAGGTAGGTTTTTATTTTCCCTTATATTTTAAAATTCTACTCAAAATCAATTGATTAAAAAAATGGACAGGTGGCCAAAAATTCCATGGTCAGTAACCATTAAAACAAAAATTAGGACATGGGAATCTGACTATTTTTAAAATGAAGTAAAAAATATAACTTGAATAAATTATTTTTATGAAATACAGAAAATATAATTTCTTCCCAACCTCCCCCCCCCCTATTCAAGGAGGAAAACCTCTTGGTCAACATGACCTTATAAAAAAAGGAAGAAAAGAACGTAAAATAAATACAAAATAGCATCAGGATCGAAAAATAACAAGAGTTGGTCAAATGCGGCTTGATAGGAAAGATGAAAGAAAGGGATCTAACCCAAGACTAAACTAAATAGAAAACTTGAAATGTGATTTTCAGAATTCACTTTACCGAAATCATGAATAATTCCTTTGTTTCATACTATCCTCAGATGTGTGAATTATAAATAACAAAAAGATTGTTACCCAACACTGAACAGAGCTATCTACAATTTGAATTAATTAACTAACATTCAAGGGTCAAAATGACTCAAATTTAATTTTAAATGTAAATCTTTGTGTTACATACCATAATTATTGAAATTTAAAAAAAAAAAAAAAAAAACTAGATTTCTTTTTAAAGACGTACAGATCCACTTAAAATTGTGAGTCAGTGTTTTCTGATATGAACAATATTAAGATTAGTTGCCTAAAGAAGTTAACCAATGCTCACAGAAGCTGAGTGACCACTTCTTATAATATATATTTCAAGAGGATTGTGAAAGGACATCAATTTCATTTATTCTTCTCAAAGCATTTGTTTCTCCTATCTTATAAATATCCTAAACTTCATTTGTAAATTGTGTAATAATTATCAAATTTAGTTTTCCATGATCTGTGAAAAATATTAATCTATCGTAACCCTCTAATTGAGAACTCCCTTGTGATTTTAGGTAAAACCTAATAAATGTTTTAACACAATTATTGATAAAAGTATACACAAAAAGCATTTAATCATGTTCTGGATAAAAGGAAAATAATTATTTTCATATTTAGTCTTTTCGGACTACTTTGTTAATTTAAATAACATACCTTCTTCAGTTTCATCAGGAGTAGTTCTGTATTCTATTTAGTAGCTACAGCTGTTTCACTTTCACCTTCACACAGGCATCATCAGCCCAGCAACCGTCAACTAAATACGATGTGGCTACAATCTGGAACAAACAGTTATAATAAATCAACAAATATTGAATTAGTAGACTATATTAAATGTCAATATAATGTGTTAGTGTATGTAGAAAAAAGTGAAGATGTTTTGTGTCTTGTGTGTACTACGCCTGACGATGCCTGTGTGAAGGTGGGACAGCTATAGCTACTAAATATAATACAGAACTACTACTGACGGAACTGAAGAAGGTACGCAATGTAAAAGAAAATAATTATTTCATATGTTCAGGTGATTTAACTAAGCAAAAGGAAAATACATGTCTAGAAATATTTACTTCTTATTACATGTTTCCAGCACTAAGTGACGCTGATGATGATGATATGTTCTGTACAAATGAGCAGTAAGGGGCAGCAGTGATAGTGATGGTGCGGTAAGGATTTTCAAAATCGACGATTTTCAAAATGTGTATGGAAAAGTTTAGTGTCAATCTCCTGTTAGCATTTTTTCTTAATAATACAATTTCTAAGGTTTGATATCAAAATTGTGTAATCAGTTTAAATCATGGTGAATAACATTCATACCAAAAATGTTATCAAGATGGTTTCAAATTTAGTATACCGAATGGTTTGAATACATGGTCTTAAAGGAAATAAAATGTGTAGCCCTCTCAAAATTAAATACGATATCTTTGTTCTTATTACATCTTAAAGTACAGCTAAGAGTTCGGTAAAGAAACGAATACTTGGTAAGAACGCGCAAGAATTTTTCCACAAAACTGGTAGTTTTAGAATCTTCAACAAAAAACTTCTGATTTTCAAAATTTAAGAGCAATGTGAAAACTGTTTCCACGTTTGAACAAAAATAGTTTTAGCCAATAAAGAATTAAACAGATCACAATTTCTGTTTTTCTTAAACAATTTAAGTTATTGAACATATTAACGTTGAAGGGGGTCTTGGAGAAATATTTTTTAGCTTGTTAATATATTTAATAACAACCTAATTTCACATAATTCTTAAATTAGCAGGGTTAGAATTTAAATGTAGACCTTTGCAGTGACACTGCTTTTATTAAAATGGTGAAGAGTTTTCTCATTTGTCCCAATTTAAAAAATTAAAAGCCATTTTTAATTAATTTTGTGTGTGTTATATTCCGAATCCTTGGAGGCAGGTACAACAATCATATTTTTCGCTTAAAACAATTATCAAGAATTGGTTTTATCTTTTAGATTACAAAATACCATATATATATATATATATATATAATTTTTCATATGGCTAAACAATGATTAAAATCTAACTGATATCTCAGGTCTCTTGTTCTTTTCCGACCCTGACACTATGAAGTCTAGGAGTCTTCATTTTATGCTCAGATAGGTTTAGGTTTTTTCTTTTTAAACAAGAAATTATGTGTACAGGTGCAAAATGAAGTGTTTCCAAAACATATTCTTTGAAATAATTTGTTTATTTAGACCAGTGATACTCACTACGCGGCCCTCTGATAATGTATTGGAGAAAAATAACTTATGACCTATAAATATATGTAAAAGAGTTTTTCGACAACATATAAATAATTTAATGGAGGATCAATACTAATTTGTTTCAAACCAAGTCTTCATTACATCATATTGATGAAAAGATGTTATGGTAAGTAGTCTCAGCACGAACGTGGTGCATTCTAACGTCATCGACGGTTGACAGTAGCACTGGGCGTGGCCGTCCACACCGTGAGACAGAAGCAAGGCCCCCCCCATCACTGCCTGTCGAGACAAGCAAACCGACGTGACGCCCCACCACCGCCACTCATGTCAAGTCAAGTGTCAGTTGTTTCGCTTCTGTGCAAACTGTGTCCACGCCAATATTTTGCGTCTGAGCTATTGTGAGTTATTCTACTTTATATTAGTGCGAATTACGTGTGTATTGTGCTAGCTAGCCTATTATTAACATACTATAATTGTACATTAGGTGTGTCATTGAATATATTACATTAAAACAAACAAAATGGCAGGAGTGGTTTCTAAAGGAAAAAATCGAAGAGGAAAACAGGGTTTTTCAAGACGATTGGGAACATTCATTCCTGTTCGTTAGAGGCAAGAAAGAAGGATCAGCGATGTGTTTACTCTGTCGTGAAGTAATAATGGGTAATAAACGTTATAATTTACACAGGCATTATACTTCATCGCATGGTAATTTTGAGTGTAAATATCTGGTAAAATCAAAAGTTAGGGATGAAAAGATACAAGGCCTAAAAAAGTCTGTTTCACTTGAACAAAAAACTTTAATGCCGTCACTAAAAATGAACTTGTAACAAAAGCTTCATACCTAGTGACAGAAATTTTAGCTAGAAAAATGAAGCCCTTTACAGATGCTGAATTAGTTAAAGATTGTATTGTAAGTGTTTGCAGTACGTTGTTTTCAAACTTGCCTAACAGTAATCAAATTATGAATGAAGTATCAAAGCTTCAACTGTCAGATTCAACTTGCCTAAGAAGATCTCAAGATATTTCCTCAAGTATGTTCTTGAGGAATTGCAAAACTGCATATGCTTTAGCCTTGCTTTGGACTATTCTACAGACATAACATCTACTTCACAGCTAATTTTATTTGTCAGATATGTGTTGCCGGATGGTGAAACAAAGGAAACATTTTTAAGTATAGTATGCATGACCGGTCAAACCAGGGGCATTGATTATTTGGAAACTGTTTTGAAATTTTTTACTGATCATAAAATTGACATTAACAAGCTTTTTTCTGTTTGTACTGATGGTTGTCCATCAATGGTTGGTGCACATTCTGGCTTTATTTCGTTGTTGAAAGCACACTTAAAAAAGGATAACTTGCTCAGTTTTCATTGTATATTACATCAAGAAAGTCTTTCCGTACAGTTTGGGGAAAACCTCAATAATGTAATGAACAAGGTAGTAAAAATTGATTACATAAGAGCACGTGAATTGAACCATAGGATGTTCCAAGAGTTTCTGAAAGAGCTAATGTCTCAGTATGGTGATGTTTTGTACCACACTGAAGTGAGATGGCTAACCAAAGGTAAGGTGTTGGAACGGTTTTTTCATCTTAGACATGAAATAACTTTATTCTTAAGCGAGAGAAAGGAGGAATTTCCTGAATGTTATGATTTCAAGTGGTGGACGAGGGTGGCTATTCTTACTGATGTCAGTAGTATAATAAACGTTGTATTAACAAAACTTCAAGGGGATAACCATATTGTTACAAAAATGATGTCAATAGTTTTTTCTTTTGATAAAAAACTGTCAATGTACATAGAAGAAATTAGTAACAATGATATAAGTAGTTTTCCCTCTGTTGAAACACTTTTCAAAGAAAATTCAGACGAACAACAAGACTTGGAATCCCTTAAAGAGGTACTACAAAATTTGAAAAATGAAATGGATAAACGATTTCAAGATTTTAAGAAGTACAAGGAGTCATTTAGACTTATTGAAAATCCATGGTCAATTACGACTGCAAATGTTTCAGAGCTAAGTCTGTTTGGTTTTGAAAGCAGGTTGCTAAAAGAGGAACTTATCGACTTACAACAGGACACAGAGCTTAAATCTATGTTTGAAGAAAAGGCAACCGTCAAGGAACATTATCAGTTTTGGAAATTATTAGAACCAAAGCAATTCCCAAATTTATTAAAATGTTCACAACTGATCATGAGCATTTTTGGTTCAACATACACATGTGAGTCAACCTTTAGTAAAATGAAATTCATAAAAAATAAACACAGATCCCGTCTTACCACTGAAAATCTACAACACCTAATAAGAATTGCAGTGTCCAAAGAACCAGCAGACATTAATTTTATTATGCAAAAATGTGAGCGGTTCCGGCCATCGACATCAAAGTAAAAGTTTAAAAAATAATTTTACTGTTTTCCATGATTTAATATTTTATATTTGAATTAACAGTATTTAAATGTGCAATAAATATTGATTACTATTTACTTAATGTTTTATTTTTTATTTAAATCCTTTTTAGTGATTCTTATGGTGATATCTAGTTGAATTAAAATTCTAGCCTAAAAAAATCTCAAAATAAAGGGAAAAACTGGCTGAATTGTCAGGATATTTCCATCTAATTAAAAAATAACCCATACCTAACCTAACCCAGACCCGTCTGTGCGGCCCTTCATGATGTTGTAGAGTCCATAATTCGCTCTTCATCAAATCCTAGTGAGTACCGCTGATTTAGACCGTATGAATATTTGTAATTTATTAGTACCACTCTCTAAATCAACCTATTTAAAAAATGAAAGAATGTTTCATTTATATGCTATTAACAATAACATTTTCAGCCTGACAAATCACATAAAAATATTAAAGCTGAAAGTGATACAAATTGCATGTAACTGGAAAAACTATATTGGTGAAATATTTATTTATCTGTTTTAGGAATTTTTAATACCCAGTATTCTCACAGTATGATGAGTTTTGTAAATGATTTTATTTAACTTGGCTCCTCTGTTTATCTAGACCTAATCTTGCAATAAATTTTTAAGGCATTTCTACTGAACCAATTTCTTTCAAACTTTGCACACTTTTCTATTATCGATGATAATACAATATTTCATAAACTTTGACTTGATGTCTTAATTGACGAACATTTGTTGCCCGAAATTAATTCAAAGAAGCCGTGTAACAATGAAACTTTATACACCTTTTCGTTTAAATGCTTTTGAATAAATGAACATACTATTTGTGTTCCAAGGTTTATTTGAGAAAATATGTATTAATTTAAAATTTACAAAAAATTTCTATTTGATTTCTATTTCGACTGGCTCAGCTTACATATGTCACTAAAAAAATTTTAAAAACCATGAAGAAGCCATAAAAGATTTGCATTTGGAATACATATGAATCTCGTTTAAAAGGAAATATTTCAGTGAAGCTAATAGAGATTTCAATATACTCGACAATGGGCAAAAATTGTAAATCCCTATGCATATATCTCTGATTTCAAAAATCTTTAACACAAGTACACTAAATTTCAATTCATAATAAAAGATTAATCAGTTTATATGTATAAAAAGTGAGTTCTATGAATATACCTTCATTTTATCATGCAAAAGCACCTTACAAAGAGGGGAGAAATGTGTAAATAAAATTATGCATAGAAAATATTTATATATTATAGTGAAAGTCTATAAAGTTGGTAAAGATACAGACCTAAAACACAAAAATGTGTGGTGTAATTTAATTAAATTTGTATGAAGTTTAAGAGAATATATACATGAGCAACAAAATTCTAACACTCATGCACTTTCTATGCTGACATCACAACCACGTTCATATGTATTTCAATTAGATTCTTTTACTGTCACCCAATGTTTATTTAAGGTGGCGCAAAAAGAATGGTTACTTTTGAAATAATAAAACTTTCAAGATTGTTACCATATATTTTTTAAATTTACATATTTATACGAATTCTGTAGTTTAGCGAATCTTCAAATGTAGTTAAAAATAATACTGTTCTTATATGGAAAATCATTTCTGAAAGATGGCGTTCTTCTTCATGTAAGTACATCAACATTTTTTCTTCAAAAAGTTCACCATCACTTTCATTACTGTTTAAGATTTTGTGGTACACTCAACACTAATAATATAAAATATTCTGAAAAATTTGGTATCCATTTCTCAATCCTCATTTTTGTGTATATGTTTATTGGAACTTTTGTGTCCAGAATCAACTCCCAAACTTTGGCAGACTGTGAAACACATGATAATTTTAAACAAATAAAGTAAGAGAAAAAACACCATATTAAGCAATGTTTGACTTTCAAAGTGATTGTTAAAAGTCAAGGGTAAATTAGTCATGGGTAAAAACTCATTTTTTAATATAAGTCTTAGACTATTTTGCTTATCTTAGTTTAGGCCTAAAAAAATTGATGGCTTATCATGATAATTTATTATTATGCATTATTCGGACATTTGCCATCATTTGTGTGTTAAAAACCAAAACACGACGTTTCGGGAATAAGAATCAATTCCCGTTATCAAGTGACTAAAAACTAAAGAACATGAAACTAGAAACTAAGCCTATGTAAGCATTAAAATTAAATATGAATACCACCAACCTTAATATCTAAGCATCTAATTTCAAACAGAGAATTATCATGATATTTTCCCAGTTCGATCACACTAGGAGATCTCTTAAATGTAATACCAATGACTACATAAATACTATAAGACACGACATGGCCATGTTAAATATTCTACGCTTATTCTTGAGTTGACCAATACCCGCTAGGGTGTGGAACTGTCGCTCTGCTAGAGAATCTGAAGTTGATGTGACTGGCGCTAGGTGGCTCTACGGTCAAACAATGTTTCAGGCGGGTAAGAGAAAACACACTGATGCCACATATGGGACCAGAGATGCGAGGGAAGGTCGAGAATAGCTTATCTCAGCGCACGAACTGACAACACTGACTATGCTGACGGAAGTAAGTGAGAAGGTTTGTGAGAGAGAGATCAACAGTTGTACAGTCTCAACCAAGTGGGATGCGCACAGTCAAGCACCTGCTGCTAGCGCTTTCTGATAGCTGTGTGTCAAACTTGTGACGAACAGCACCCGTAAAGCGTAGACTATTTCCCTATCCTATGTCGTGTCTTATAGTATTTATGTAGTCATTGGTAATACCCAGAAGTTGTTGAGTTTATATCATTATAAAAAAATGAAGAAAAGAATATAAAATACAAACCCCTAATCCTCTAATCACATTAGGGTCAAAAAAAAGAATAAGAGAAACTTAATAGGTAGGATGAATGAGAGGGATCTATCCCAAGACAACATGAAGCTCATGTAAATCCAGCTGAGACCCAAGCCTATAAAGTATAAATGAGCTCTTGAGGAAAAATTAGTTTCTTATTGGACCTTGTAGGAAATGTTAATTAAATTGAATTGGCAGATCAAGAAATTTACTATTTGTTTTAAAACATTTGTAACAGGTTTTCTGAACCTCATAATGTATGTACGACTTTCTTGGTGTCGGTTGGGGCCTTGTAGATGTGTATATATTCAAATCTCTTACTTGCTACACTCGTGTTGGTAACTCGAACCTGCTGGATCCCATAATATCACATTATCTTGGGTTTGAATATAGATTTTTGACAATAGCTTTGTTATTTGTCTTCATATAGGTGTGGGGGCTAAGTGTCATTAGATGCAGCATGGGCGTCATCACCAGTTCATTATTGGGGGGGGGGACACATGCCTGGGGTCTGGTGGTATGGAAATTTTTTTAAATTAAACTTCTCAAAACATCGTTTTTATGCATTTATTTTAATATTTTGTCAGCAAATGAAGTACACTAAAACAATAAATCTAATTATTATAACTTTTTTAAGCCGAGCGGAGAAACAAACCTTCTGCGCAATGAGTCAGATCAGATTCAAGACGAGACGATGATACTCCACACCGACAAACTAACTACAACATACTGGGCTTTATTGCATACAACTATTCAAAATTAATTCTATTTGCGTTTGTAACAGAAATGTAATGTTAAAAACCCTAGTAAAGACAAAGCCTGATGTTTACCTTTTAAGGTTTTAAGTAAATCATTCGGTTTTAGCAAAAATATTTTTACATCTCAAATATTGGGGGGCGCGTCCCCCCCCCCCCCCCGGCGATGACGCCCATGAGATGCAGAATTTAAACCTGCAAATTTGTATCTAATTTAATGTGTTATAAATTGAGTAACACACAAGATATAAACAAAAAACTGTTTAAAACTTCTTTATCTGCAAGAGCACACGTTTTTTTACGTATTGAAAATTGTTTCAAAAAACAACAAAATATAAAAATGTACAACATAATATATATGTGGGTTTTAAAAGAATTGTAAAATTATATACTATTAAAAAATTTTAATATTATTATTAAAAAATTAGTTTTTCTCATATTATCAACCACATAAGATTAAAAACTACATAGTTTCTTCAGGTACATAAACCCTTAATCGATGCTCATTTTCACCTTTCTTTGTTGGCTCTTGAAAATCGAGGGACTGGGTAACATCACATTCAATTGCCATTAACTACGAGAGCATTTAGTTTGCTATGTCCCAATGAGTTGCGTAAGTGGGTTTTCACTCGTTCCAATGCTAAAAATGAGCGTTCAACACAACACGGTCATTTTAGTGTCGCTTTCTAAACCTCAAACAAAACAGACTTTCAGCAATGGAATTTGCACAACTAAGACAGCGAGACAGATGCAACCAGTGCAACTTATCAAGGTGTCAGAAGGCCGATACAGGCACATCTTAATTTATTCTTTGGTGTACAACTAGAATGGTGAGATCGTTGCTTTAAAAGCGTCAATTTTTTTATCTTTGTTTTACACAAATCTTACGCCCCCTGTATATTTTCCCCTCAAAGTTTTGAGCCTAAAATACTTTACTGGTAATGACAATGTTCTATTATTAAATATTCTAAAATTACCACATGTTGTAAAGTTCAAGGTAATTTTATTCCATGAAACCATAGTTAACAGAAAGTTTATAAAACCGGGTTGGGTGTTAATACAAATATTACGAAAACCTCACCTAATATAATATTATACGTACTTCAGTGTCGGTAATTTACCAACGAATGAAATGGATTTTAATTTTTAAGTACATGACAAATAATCAGCTGTGATCTGTGCAGGAATGCCAACAGTTTTTATAGGGACAAGAAATTAATTCTCTTCTAAATTCAAATTGAATAATTAAGCTAGGTTTAAACCAAAGATGATATTTAATCTGGGTTAAGTAGCTTTTTAAACTTGAATTGGAAATGTGGCCAGTCTCTAATCTCCTCTATGAACTGTATAAGGACAGAATGGCCTCTCATGTATTTATTTTTACTGGGGTAACGCTTTTTCGGTCCATTCCCCCCCCCTTGTAGTTAGCTGAAAGTTATCTCGGTTATCATAGCTTTTAAAAAAAGAATATAATATTAAGACTCCTAGCCCTCAAATACTCAGGGTTGGAATAGCGTCAGGATTGGAGGGGAACAAGAATTTACAGATTTGATAGAAAGATGAAAGAGAGGAATCTAACTCAAGACTACGTGAAAAAATGTGTAGATCTATTTAGGTTCGCTTGGGATTGCCAAGCCTGTACTCATTATACTAGATTCGGTTATACTAGACTAGAATAACTATATAACTCACACATCGCTATTTTTGGAGAGATGGCAACCAAGACGTTTTGTTTTGGACCTTAGAGGGGACACTTTTTTAAGAAATCGGAATTTTGTTTTACGGGTGGTACTGCCAAAATTTAAGTTTTAAAAAATTTAAGTTGCCAAAAAAATGTCTCGAGATATGGCCAAAATATATCAACATGCCAAATTTGATTAAAATTGTTTCACTCGTTTGGGGTGTAAAACACAGACATCATTCATAATGAAGAAAATATGACCCTGAGAAATTTAAATTGAGTAGAAATGAAAGCTTTTACATGTTTATGTTTTTTAGTTTCTTATAAGAAACAAGTCAAAATAGTAGGCCTACCACGGTAGTAGTCTGTTTTATGTAAATCATGGATATTAAAGTTTTACTTACTTATAAAATCTACTATAAAACTGCTATTAAAAAAAAAAAAAGAAATCGTCATTATTATATTTCTTTTGTAAAAATACCTTCCATTTCTGACGACGAAGCCATTTTCTTAGGATCTTACGGAATTTTCAAACTTTACTGCGCGTGCATAGATTGAGACAGGTAATTTAAATAATTTCTGCCTCTCTTTATCGAGGTATCATTTCCATAAGTTGTCCCATCTTTTCTGTGTAGTTGATCATCTGCGAGATGAAAGTTGTGATTGGCTCAACGCAATTTGCAAGATGAATTAACTTATAAACGCATGCGCGGTATGTCTAACGTATATAACCCATAATTTAAGAAATGGTATTGTTGTTAGAATACAAAAGTTTTGTCATTTTTACGACCTTATATAGTATAATATTTTACCATTCCTGTATTTTTGTTTTGCTTTATTACATTACGTATTCAACAAGATATTCATCTCTAAAAAACAAAAAACACTAGTTGTGAATTAAAGCTTGTAGGTTACGTTTTCAAACTATACTGTCAAAATATAGGCTAGACCTTGAATAATTTCCTGTCAAGAACACTTTAATACATTAAAAATTTGATACAATTACGAAATGAGCGCAAGGGATAGTTTGGAGAGAAAAAATGTTCCTTTGAGAACAGACCCAAAAGTTCCATATAATGACCCAAGACAGAGAAGAATGTCAGACCTTGATGATTATGGATCTTTTGATGAACATCCGCAGCAAACACCAGAGCCAGTGGGATATCCAAAAATAAACTATTATGGTTTTAAACGCAAAAAACCGCTAAGTATATATTTCTTTTAAAGGTTATATTTATTGTTAACTAAGTAGGCCTATTATTACAATATAGTAAATTATATAGTGTTAAGAATTAGGTTTATATCCAGTATAAATGACTCATTCACATACTTTCCAATTACTTAATAAAAAACTATTGTGATTATGCCAAAATAGCGATATTGAGTTTTCGATGATTTTTTACATTTTTACTTTTTAGGAAGGGAATGCATTTTACCATTTACAGAGTCATGTCTGTCTGACCGTCTGTTGTATTTTTGTCAGGCTTTATCTCAAGAATGGTGTTCTGATTGTGTCACTTTTTACCTTTCAACTATTTTCATTCCAAAACTTAAAGTGTTACCGTCCATATCATTCCAGAGACAATCAAACCACATTATACTAAAAAATGATGAGTTTGTCAAGAACAGAGGGGTCAAAATTTTACAGTTTAGTGTAGAGTATGTGTCCAATAGAATTATTACATTCTGATTTTAAATGTGGGAATCTTTTCATGGATGGATACGACTTATGACCTATGTAAAGTTGAATTATAGTAAGTTGAAATAGACTTTTTTATAGCCTTTTTAAAAAATCTTCAACTATCAGATTTTTTTTACAGAGATTAAGTCCCTTTTCGATCATTTAAAATTTTAACTTGCTCACAAATATACTCCTGTTTATGTAGCCTACAATATGGCATTTTGGTTGGAATCTTGGAAGGAAGTTGGGACTTATTTTTATCCAATTTTAATAAACATTTTAACAACTGATTTTGTAAAATAAACGAAAAATTTATCCCGGTTTCGTGTTTTTAGGGCAACTTTTTATAACATCTAAAGCTACTTACTGTATGACCAAGAAAATTACTTGTGTGTGCTAGTAAATTACCAGTATTAAGAATTATTATTATTTATTTTTTTTTAAAATTTTTTACCGATATTTGGTTTTATTTTTATAAATGCATTTTTAGGTAATACAGTATTTCAAAATATTTTCACTCAAAATTTAACATGTTTGTTGATCTTTATAAGAAAGACATTTTCCTAAAGTTTTATTAAAATTCAATAATAATTTCTTTACTTTAAAATAGACAAGGTGTAAACTTTGTGATTATGCAACAATTTACCGAATAGACCAATCACCTTCGAACTAATCTTATTTTCTTTAAAATTTAATAATAATTAATTTTTTTGAAGATGTATTAGAAACAAAGGTTTTTTATATATTTTTTAAATAAGCATTTTGCAACTTAAATTGTAATACAAAATAGGATAACATTTTATCTATAAATTAGAAATGTTCCTAACAACAAAATTGTACCCCCCCCACCAACCTAAAAGTTTTATACCTTATTTTAAACAACTTATCAATTTTGGAGTAAAAAAAAAAAAAAATCTGTGTTTTGCCATTTAAAACTAAATTTACAAAACTATAGGTGATGATATCTATAACTCAACACTAAAACACTAGAATGATGTACTGTCGAAAGTACGGTGTAAGATATTGCTTGGACATACTTAACATCTAACTTTCGTGACCTAACATTTAATTTTAGAGACATGCATGGACAAAAATTTTAAAGAAAACTGCAGTTATAATTCATAGTTAACAACATCATTACAATGATTAACTGTTTTCATGTTCTTCAACTTAAAGTAATGTTTTTCTTCCTGTTCACATATAAATAATCATTAGGTAATATTTACATTTTAAAGTTTCCTACAAATAATGGTTTGGATATTTATGAACAAATTCCCACCTGGTTACATCAGTTTATTTTGATATTTCGATAATGAAAGTAGTAAGATTGCATACAACTACATAAATCAATTTTGTCCTAGTGAGGAAATATTAATTCCATTTGATTCATAGCAGTGATTGATTTATTTCAGGATTTATGAAAACAAGAGATATATCTTACTTCTTTGAGAGAGAAACTTATCTGAAAGCGTTCCTCAGTGAAATGTTAATATTTATAGGATTCATTATCACACTGACTATATGTAAGTAACCTAAATATAACTTAATTTTAATTTCTTTAAACAGGATGTTCCAGAAAAGGTTTTAAAACTTACTTAACTAAAGTTTCATAAAATAAGTTTAGCCCAATTTATCATCTGGTGTTACAAATAGGAGCGGACAGCTCTTTAAACAATCTAGTATCTCACAGTATATCTCCAGGCATACGTTCCGAGGTCAGTCCCAATCAACTTCATCTGCTCGTCTATCTTTTTTCTGTCTGTTTTTCATTCTAGCCTTATACAATGCTTTTGGTATGTCCATCAACCATTCTTTTAACTTTTGGCATATGTATTCCAGCCAACAAAGTCTGAGATTTAATATATCAATCACAGTTGATTGAAATATATAAGTTCAACTGACATATCGCAACTCACTGACAGATTGCAACTCACTGACAGATCGCAACTCACTGACAGATCGCAAAATCTCTGGATCCAAGAAGCCTAGAGCTATGAATTTTTTTAACATGGTTTGGGGTAGGTCTGTAGACCCCTACTAAGAAAAGGTTTTGAAAATATTCCACTCTAAGGGTGTTTTTTACCCCTAAATCATATCTTTGGATACAAGAAGCCTAGAGCCATGAATTTTTTTAACATGGTTTGGGGTAGGTCTGTAGACGCGTAATAAGAAAGGGTTTTGGTAATGTTCCACTCCAAGGGTGTTTTGCCCCTAAAACAAGTATCATATTTTTGTTATTTATGGGTCGATTTTGATCAAAATTGGTGTGTGGCTGTATTTGGGCATTATTTATTTCCATAGCACAACCATTAAACAATGGTTAAAGGTTGTGCTAAAACAATTATTTCTTTATAAAACTAACAATTATTTCTTTATAAAACTATCTCAAATATCCCCAGGTGAAACTGGGGCCATCAGCTAGTTATGTTATAAAGAGAGGAAAGGCATGAAATTCTTAGGTCTGATAACTGACAGTGACTTATATGTAGATTCTGACTGTATAAAAATTAGCTTTGATATTTTTACTTTTCACAATCTTACACAAAATATTACATCATAAGAATTATATTTTATTACAAATTATTTATCCCCATTTAAAACATCTAGCTTTATCTTTTGGGGTGAAATATAATATATTTATTTTAAAAAAAAACAAAGAATAAAAAAATCAATTGGAACTATAATGGGTTTAAAAAGAATGACAACCTTCGGTGAAGCTTTTAAAGAATTAAAAATGTTGACTTTTTCATATTTATATACAGGATGCTTCAAAAAGGACTTTTAAACTTTGTAAATTCACATAAATTTCTTCAGACTACTTATAGAGTTGGTTTGGGTGTCATTTTGTAGCAAAGTAGATCAAATCTTAACTCACCTAGTAAATAGTACCGAATAGCACCACCACAAGCATTAGTGACAGTTGTAACAAAGATGGCTCCATTCACTGATGGTGAGCAAGCTTCCTGTGTGTTTTGGTTTGAAGAATGACAAAGATTCTCCCAGTAGGCCTACTATTTATGAGTAGTATAAGTATTTTATTTAAACTGTGTGTTCATTAGTAGAGCAAGTGAGGCTAACTTTGTTAACAATCAATCTGGCATCCTTCTAGTGAGCTGGACAATCCACATGTGACTATTTGACATTTATTGAGAAAACATTTCCATCTCAAACCATGCAGATTAATAATGGTGTAAAAACTAAAAGACAACTAATAATGTTGCTTGTAAAAAGGAGTTTTGTGCGGAAATGTTACATCGATTGGATGAACACAAGTATTTCATTGCAAACATTATCTTGAGTGATGAGTCGACTTTTATTGTAAGTGGTAAAGTGAATACATAAAACTGTAGGATTTGGAGCAGTGAAAATCCACAACAATCATAAGAACAAGTTTGTAAAAGCTCAAAAGTTAACGTCTTTTGTGTCTTTAACAAAGAGCAAAGTTTACAGCCCTTTCTTTTTTCAAGAGAAAACCATTACCGATATAATATACCTAGATATGCTGAAAAACTTTTTAATCACTCAGATTGATGAGGACTACCAATATACTTTTAGCAAGATGGTGCATCACCGCACTATTTAACTCAATAACTACTTTCCAGATACATGGATAGGTCGAGGTGGGCATGGTCACCTCGTTTCCTAGATCTGACACCTGTCGATTTTTACTTCTGATGATTTATCTAAAATAAAGTTATAAACCACACTTACCAGGTTCTCTCGCTGATCTCAGAATAATATGCCGCAGTTGAAGAAGTTACGCATGATATGCTGCTGCGGGTTTGGCAGGAAATCAACATCAGATGGAATGTCTGCAAAATGACCAATGGAAATAACATTGAACCTAACTAACTATAAGGTAAAACATTTGATGTATTTTGCTACAAAATAATATCAAAATCAACTGTGTAAATAGTCTTAGTAAATTTATATTAATTTACAAAGTTGTTAAGTCCTTTTTCAAACACCCTGTATATTTGATATGAGTATAATAATATGTAAAATTTATTTCTTCTAAGTGGCAGAAGTGGTTGAATGCCTAGTTCAAAAACACAAACTATTATAAGCTTTGGAAAATATGAGTTTTGTAGAAGCGAATTGTTTTCCAAAATGAAATAAATTAAGTATTAGGGTGCTAATTGATGTAACAACAGTAGAATGGAAAATGGTTCACCATAATATATTGTATTTTTACTTTCTCTCATGTAACAGGTATGTGTAGCCTGGTAAAAGTTATTTATTAGGGTAAAATATTAATGTCGACAGTTTTGAATTCACCAGGGTCCTCTAAAGTGGTTTTTAGAATAATTTCCGACTGTCATGTGTACAGTTCTCTACCCCAATTGCATTGATTTGAATCAAATTTGGTATATGAGCATATTTTAGTCGAGTTTTTAAAAAACTTTTTCAACAACTCAAAATCTGGAAGGAGCTGTCATAAAAAATCAAAAACAAATTAAAACATATTGATCACCACCTCTTCAAAAATGCTGACAATGTAAAAAACTAAATATAGGACAATGGTTATTATAAAGAAGTAATCTCTCAAAATCGACTGTAAATTTTATTAAAATTTTAGTGAAATGTGAGGATTAATGACCTAAACCCGGATCATCACATTAATGACCTTACAAAATCACAAGTAAAAAAAAAAAGTAACAATTAATGAATAATTGGGAAATAACAAAAATGTAATCTGAAATGTAATCTGTAATTAAAAAAAGCTCGATATTAATAAAATTCTATTTATACTAAGGACGTGTTTATGCATAAGCAAAACAAGTTTAGGCCCTATTTTAAACTTACCATTTTTTTCCAAAGATGTTGTCCATGGTTAATGTTAATTTTTTACTGACAACTACCGAACTGACATATCTGGTGACGAATAGTTTAGGTTGATTTTGGGGAAGTTTGAGTAAGATATTTGTATTACTTATTATTTTTAAGGGATATAAGTTGATTCTTTTTATGTTGCTCATCATTCGTTTTGTATTTGTAATTGAAACCATAAATAAACAATAAACTTTAGATGCCTATTTTACTCCATTATAATGTACAATAGACCATTACCTAAACCCTGCTGATCTGTAATTAAAGATCATACAAAACAAAATATAGACTATACTAAAGATATAATATGTGTCTATGAACATTCAGTTTATTTAATTTTAAATAGTTAAAAATCAGATACATTGTAGGTTCTTTAAGAATAAAACAATACTCATAAGAAATTCACAAATCAAATAGAATTTAAAAAAATATATGAAATTTTCAAGACAGTAAACTTAAGATTTTGTAATATTTGATAAAACATATATTCTTATTCTTCTTTATTATTATAATGTAATATGAAATGAATTAGGATCTGTTTCATCATCTTTTCTCTTTATTAACGAAGTCATTACATAAGTTCAAGGTTATAGAATAACTAAAACTCTGAGGGGCTTACATATAGTAAGAACGGACTCAGCAATCCCGAGTGAAAGCTGAATTTACACATTTTTTCATGTTATCTTTGGTTAAAACCTTCTATTTCATCGTTTCTATCATATCTCTCTTGACCAACTGTCAACTGTCAAGAGGATGAGAATAGCTGACGCTATTAGAATATTCTAGGGCTAGATGTAATTTTATTATTGTATGCTCTTTTCTTATTATTATTATTTTTATAAGGCGATGATAACCAAGAGATTTTTGCTTTTAAACAACAAGAAAAAACAAAAGAACTGAAGGTGATAGTATATACACATGTCATGGCATAGGAGGAAACTGTTATGCGAAGGTCTTAAAATAATCGATCTAATTTCTCAACAATAGGCTCGACAAGAAGACTTCAATAGTTATTTAAGACACTTCAATTTACACTACTATAACAATTACATTATACATACACAGTTTTACAAAAGCAACAGTGGAACTGCACAACATAAAACTTGCCTTATAGATTAGAAGTAACCAACATATATCTGCTAATGAATATTATTAACAGAAACCTGAGAGAACTTCCCGAATAGGCATTGTAAAAGCGTGAATGGTATATAAATTTGAAAAAAATAGTATGATATTTAAGGTGGATCAATAAGGAAAGGACTTGAAACTGTAGGTGAGTTCAATTACCTAGGTAGGAAGATACAAGAGGAGATGGGAGAAATGATATGGAAAAGTGGAGAATTTTAAGACAAGCTGAAGGACTAAATATGCCAATGGAATATAAGGAAAGGACTCAAAACAGTGCAGTATAAAGTATACTATCAACCAATATTAACACATGGATCAGAGACAAGGACATGGATGAAAAAAGATCTGAGTAGACAGTAGGCGACAGAGATGACATTTTTTAGAGGAATAGAAAATATCACAAGATGGGAGAGAGTAAGAAGTAAAAATCATCAGGGTTGGGCTTAGGTTAAATCACTGAAAGAGACAAGAAGAAGATTTAATGTTTTGGACCTATAATGAGGGTGGAGGAATCAGAATGCCTAAAAGAGCACTAGAGAGAATAGAGAAAACCAATGGGAAAGTCATGAATAAAATTGAAGGTATCAAATTTAAGAGGAGTAGAGTTGTGATTAATGGAAGAAGAGCAAGTGTGGAGAGAATGTCAGAATGGAAGAAGTTGTGCCTCGTCACAAGATGATGATGAAAGGAATAACAACTAAATGAATTTATGTTAGTTTTTTATAACAAATTCAAACAATGAAAATACATTTATAAATTCAACAAAAATATTATAAATATTCTTAATTAAAGAACTACAGTTTTTTTCATCACTCTTGTGTGAAAATAACTTATAGATTACTGTTTTGTTTTAAAATATGCAGACATGTTTTTATTTTTCTTGTTGTTTAAAGGCAAAAAAACCTCTCCACCATCATTGCTTTATAAAAATAGGAAGAAAAGAACATACAATAAAGACTGATAGCCCTCAAATTCTCTAATAAAATTAGGGTCTGGAAGAGAATAAGAGTTGGCCAAGAGAGACCAGATAGAAAAGATGAAAAAGAGAGAGTCTAATCCAAGAAAATGTAGATCAAGCTAGGTCCCTTGGGATTGCCAAGCACATATGCACTATCCCAACGGTAGAGGTTATTTTCCTTACATAATATTTTCCTTCTACAAAATTTTAGATGTGATTTAACATTCAGAAAAACCCACATTTTGTTGTGTGCCTATTATATTTATGTAATGATTTTGACAATTCAGACCGGTCTCAGTTCCAAATTAGTTTCATTTAGTGAGTTTCACTGAATTTATCTTAATTCTAATATTTTTATCTCATGCTGATTTAATATTTTTTAAGTTTTATGGGAAAAAATGTGTTTTTCAATATTTAAAAAAGGAATTTGTGTGTGTAATTTTTGACTGTTTCTATAGAGAATAATGCAATTTTTATGTCTAGTAACAAATGCAAGCACCACTTCAATTGAGTATTTCTATTCCAAAGTGGTAACAGGGCTTTTTATTAAGAAGCAGTTTTTGATATCAGAAGGACAACGAATAACTTTCAGTGATATCACTGTATTGGACATGATTTGGCCGGTAAGTTGTTTAAAGTTAACACAAGCTATGTACAAAACTCAGCAGTTTAGAAGGTTTTATTTTGTCTTTTCGACTGAAAATTAAAATTATTTTTTAATTTAAAGTTATATTATTTTTGCCTTCTCACATGTACATTGTATGGAGAGAATTATGTTATTGATAAAAAACCAATGTTGAATTTTTCACAGAACTATTATTTTTGAGAACTGTCGTCTATGTAGTGTTCTATAGTTCTAATGAGGAACTGATTTTAATCAAATTTAGTGTGTGGGCGAATTTTGGCCAAATCGTGGACATTTTAAATTTTTTAATCATTTAAAATTTGGAGGTAAGTTACCATAAGAAATAAATTTAAAATGTACTGATTTAATTCAAATTTTAGTGCAATGTAAAGATTATGAACCAAAACATTTGTTAAAATAGAAATAAAAAAACTACAATTAAGGAGAGATTTCCAAAAAACAAAAACAAACCTTGCCGCTATTATTTAAACTTGATCGATTTAATATTAAAATATTTATGCTTAAACTGAGTTTACAACACAAGTGAATCAAGGTTAGAAGTATTTAAGTATATACATGCTGTTTAAAATAATTTACAATATCTAAGATGGTGTTGTCCAAAAGAAGGAGAATCTTTGGCCTCAGCAACCAGACATAAATATTGACAAGAAACACCCTGTACAAGATCCTGGGGTCGGTGTAAGATGAACAAAGAAAGGGGACTACAATCGGCTCTATAGCCAAAATGCTGGGGGCCAATAGAGCTTCAGCAACGCAAAAAAAAAGTGGTGTCGATGGTTGATTTTTACTGACAACTACTCAACTGACATTATGAGAAATTTTTGCAGCTCTTATTAAATATCAATTCATTAAAAATTTAATTTTTTTAGTTTAATTTATCTGTTATTTTTTATAAGCCTTTACAAATAATATGAAATTTTAAATACCTAATTTTGTAGATTAGCTTATTAAAATAAATAGTTTTACATAAAACAACAAAACTATCCACTAAATTAAAATGTAAATAACATGCACTGTAGTTATTTAGCTCTGTCAAACGAACACATCCTTATGGTACAATACAGTGGAGACAAGTTGGTCCCATGTTATCTAATTGGTAGCTTTACTCGTTTACTGTCCAGAATAACACATTAATGTTTCTTTAAGAGTATGAACACAGTAGAGCCTCGTAGGTTACTTAGATAAGCGCTAATAGCTTATTAGGAAGCCAGAAGAATAATTAACTTATTTGGTTGTATTGTGTTCTCAGTGGGCACATCCTGTATGTGTGTATTACGTTTACTTTTGCCTCTGTAACTCATCTTAGTGAGTTTATTGATGAATTATCATAAATATTTCTGCATTGTGGAATCAAGATTAATTATATCATGGTAACTGTCATCGTTTTAAAGCAATGGAATGAGGTTCCCCTAGAATTATTGGAGTCTATGCATCTTACACAATAAAAATCAGTAGTTAGTATTTCAAAATGGTATTTTGTTGGTACTGGCATGGGAAAGACTATATATAATCTCCTACTAAGCTTCCACAACTTCTTTAACTATTTTCCCAATAGTAAGTGTAACCATTCTAAATGAAGGAATCTCATATTTAAAAGAGGATTCTGTTGCCATATAATGAAGATTTAACACAAGCGATTCTTCTTGCAGTATGAGATTAGAGTGGCAATTTGGACCAATTTTTCTATAACTTCATGTAACATTAAGTATTTAATATAGTACAAAGTTTCTGCTTCTTCAACTAAACATAAAATTGGCCTGGAAAATTCATTAATGTTTTGATGATAAAAATCTACAAAACCAGTGCTCTCTTCACTACTAAACGGAAGTACATTATCTTCTCGATTGAAAATGATGAATTCTGTATTATAATTTTCACCGTGGATCTTCAACAAGGTAATGATTGCTACTAAAAAGAAAGAAGTGAAAACAAACACTTGAAACAGCTCCAATGTGAACATACGAGGTGTGTCTATTAAATAATAAGACTGTGTTTTTACTTCTTACAGAAAGTGGTGAGAATTGATTGTGATATCTTTAAAAGAGGCCTTGCATGATAAACATCAAGACTTTTGGCCATTCAGTTGATTCTGAGTTATCGTTTAGTACAGTTGTGTTACAGAATGTATTAAGTTTAAAAGTTGAGCAATGCGTTAATTTAAAATTGAATGAAATACCAATGGAATGTTTTCAAATACTTACGGCAAAAAGTGCATGTGTGTGAGTGCATGAAACATTCTGTGGAGGATATCAGAATGTGAAAGACAATAAACGTCCTGGATGACATTCCATTACAAGAACTGAAGAAAACGTAGACTAAATTAGCCACATTGTTTGAGAAGACCTCCGACTCGGTGTTCAACTAATAGCTGAAGCCATGAACAGGCACTGCATGATAATCTCAACACGAAAAAGTTTGTGCCAAACCAAAAAGGATTGTCGCACCAAAAAAAAAAAAAACTGTTTAAAGAAATATGCCCTGACATGTAGTTGGAACTTGATGCTGGCCTTTAAAAAAAAATCACTTGTAATGAAACCTGGATCTTCCAGTATCAGCTTCAAATGAAATGACAGTCAATGTACATGAAAACACGGTTATGACCAAGTATGAATAAAGCTCTTCAAAAAAAACTCTAACTCAAAGGATTGTTCATTGTGTTTTTTATGTCAAGGGTATAATTATAAAAGAATGGGTTCCAGAAGGCACAGTGAACCAGAAAAAAAGACCAGAACTGTGGAAAAATAGTTTTATCCTTCATCATGACAATATGTCTGCTCAACATCACTTTCTGTGAAGCAGCTTTTGACTGACAAACCCATTACTAGACTGAAACATTCTCCACATTTGTCAGATTTGGCACCATGTGATCGTTTTCTTTTTCCTAAAGGAACTTGTTTTGAGTCAGTTGATGCTGTAAAAAGAAATATAAACAGCTGACAAAAATTGATCTGTTCTATACCTTTAACCAGTGGAAAACAAGACTGTATGGATGTGCAAGTGCATATTGATAGGGACAAACATTAGAATTGTGATACATATAAACAAAGGTGAGTTATTGTATGAATCTTGTTAAATAGACACACCTCGTCAACACTTTATACTAGGCTATGAACCAGTTAGTATGCCTTGCAAGCATCCCAGAATTCTTTATAAAGTCTTATATAAATATTCTTATAATTGTGTATATCACTACTTAGTGATAATCTGTTTTGCACACATGTTGCTCATTTTCTGTTTTTAATATGTATATTGATTTTTCATCAGTATGTAGAGTTTGTGCTTTTGGATAATTTCTACCATAAGTACTGGTACCATGGGAATAACACCAAGGGAGAACTGTCGAGTGATGATGCCAATATATTGTATGAGAATAAGCTGATAGGATTACCTAGAATGAGACAGGTATGTCATACATTAATTCACAATATGGTATAATTAAATTATGCTAATTTTTCATTGATTGTCCAAAAAAGGGCTTGGTTAAATAACAAAGAACTTTGTTATTTTGAAAAGTCTAGTAATTAAATAACAAAGAGCTTTGTTAATTTGAAAAGTCTAGTAATTTTGAAAACTCCTTGTATACGTTTTGCTTTCTACAAGGGTAATTTTTCAAGTAAGAACCATTGTGTTAGAGATCATAGAAAGTTCATCAATCAACAACCTTTCAATAGGTTTTCACTAGATTTAAACTGGTAAATTGGCAAACTTTAAACTGATTTTACTGGCAATCTGGATTTAACCAATTGAACAGATTTTTTTTTTTTCAATTCATCATAATTTGCCGTTTACTAAATCTCACGACCCATGAGATATTAGTACTTACTCTTAGAGTTATAAATTTAAAATTTTAATTTTTTAAAATTTTTCTAATTAAAGCATTACAAAACGGCGTCCAACTTAAATCAATAAACATTACAAAATCGTTTGTCCCTTTTTGCGTTTTACCAATTGTTTCACATTAAAATTTTTTTCCTATGTAAACTAGAAGAAAGTGGATCTTTTAATGTTGGAGACAACGTTCATAGGGTGTAACAGTGGGCACAATAGCGGATTAGGCTGCCCATCTGAGGTTCATCAATGTTGCGGAGTAAACATCCACATTTAGTTCATCAGACATTTAGAAGGATGCCATTTTTTTTTTATGGCTGCTTTGTGTTATTGTGTAATGAGAGATCCAAGTTTCATCCCCTGTCACGATGTAGTTGAAAATTTATCACCATTTCATTCATAGTGCACTAAACAAAATACATTTTTTCTTGTGAATCTCTGTAAGCATTTTTTGAAACCTACCTGCTGGCACAAATCTTCTTGCAGTGGAGCTTTACAGAAGCAATGTTATAAATCATGAAACTTGAAGGATAGCTTTATGCAGTTCATCAATAGTGAAGTGGCTCTTTTTACAAATAATATGCTTAACAATTTGTTTGATAAGTCATCAGTAATGACAGTTGTCTGGACCATTTAAGCTAATTTCCCTCTTTCATAACTCCTTTGCCATAGATTTCCACAAGTTATTGATGAATTTCAGCAGTATGAATAGTATTTATTATTATTTTTTTTTTTTTCATTACTGTTGAGACCGATGGTTCTTGGTGGAATTCCATGTTTAAAGATAATAAAACACAATTATTTATTTTGTATATCCACTTATAATTAGTCTAGCCGACCAATGGTTTCGCCTGTTAAGGCATTGACGAGGCTGTGTTTGTGTTCTAAAATCTAATCACCAAGCGCACTACACAATTGGTGAGATTAGTTATTTACATAGTGTTTTACAATGTAACGTAACAAACAACCAACACGGAGGGTAGATAACATTGTGGGGGGACCTGTATAGAACACCTACTCTTGAAACTGTACTGGTTTGTAGCTTGATTATGGTGTACTTCTTACTATGGTTCTTTTTATGGTTTTCACTTAAAAAAATATCCCTCGTAGATTTAGATTACTATGAATATTTTGTGTACACTTCTACATTGATTTATGAATTTTCACCAAGACCTTATTGTTATTACGTTGAATTGTTTTAATACCAAGGTCAAGCGGGGCAAATAATAAAAAAAAAAAAGCACCAAAAGAAAATCGCAACCTTTTATATATCAGCCCATATTATAGATTATAAAAATATTATGAAACTATTAGTGTAATTTGGAGTTGTTTTAGTTTGCTACTTTCTTACATATACATCGATGAGAGGATCGATGTTGAGTTTTCACATAAATTTAAGTCCTAAAACTCAAAAAATTAGTTTTTGAAGTGATGTCTCTCATCTCAAACAAAAGGTCCGATTTGAATCAAATTTAGTATATGGGCATATATTTTGGAATAGTTTGACTTTTTTTTTTTTTTTTTTTTTTTTTTTTTTGATAACTTAGAACCCAGGAGTACCTGCCATAAGACAAAAACACAAAATTCTGATATTCTCAAAATCTAATCTAATAATTTTAAACAAATTATTGTTCTAATTATCCAAACAAAAACTAAAGCCGCCATCTCACCAAAAATGCTGGTAAGTTTAAAAAAAATTAAAATTAGTCTTAGAGTTGTTAAAAAATTATATAAGTTTTGGTGAAATGCGAAGCTTAATGATCTAAATCAGTGTAAAAAATGACAATTAATAAAAATTGTCAATAATTTACACTGTCAAATTAATGAGTATAATTGCTAAAAACATGGAAATGAATCTCAACTGCTGTCGTTTAAAACTTGACTTCAATCAAATAAGAATTAAGTTTACGTCGAATTTATGTCAGATCAAAAGAAAATTAGACTCTACTTAAATGTTTTTCAAAATTTAAATACTTGCATTATATTCTTGTTTAACTAGTACAAAGACATTTTCAATGAGATGGCAATGAATATTGTCTTTTAGTTAGTATTTGGTTTTGTAGATGGGTGTGTGAAAAAGACGGTTTTTATTGTTAATTTTATACTTAAATTTTATTTTGTTTTAAAAAAGGTCAGAGTTAGGAACAACTCTTGTGTTGTACCAGATATGTTTAAACATTTGTTTTCCGTGTGTTATGCTGAGTATTCTGATGACAGTGAAGAGAGATCACCATATGGTCAAGGAAATAATTCTGCGTAAGTAACCTTCGTACATGTAAGATCTTCACAAAGTAGTATAATGTAGATAAACAAACTTTTACACCATGCAACAATCTTCTTTGTAGTGAGGGGCTGTTTCTATGAGTCATATTTTCCAGTTTTTGACTTAAGGGGTTTAGTAAACAGGGGATAAATCAAAAATTTCAAATTGGGATTTATAGTCATGTTTAAAACACAAAGCACTGTTATCTCTGGACAATCCCCCAGCGGTTACAACTGGACAGATTTCAATGAGTTGTATTTTAAATTTAAAAGCTTTTAGTTTGTAGATGAGGGATCCATACTTTTCTTTTGTTAAACTATTTTCCCACAGTAAAAATGTTGTTTAATTTTTAGCTTCTATAAGAACTAACGTTAAAAGTACAAAGAAAATTCTTCCCCAACATGATGTTTAATTTTTAACTTCTATAATAGCCAATATTAGAAGTACAAAGCAAATTCTTTTGACAATCCACTAGTGGTTATTACTGGACCAATTTCAATGAGTTTTCTTTTAAATTAAAGTTCTTAGTCTGTAAATGAGCCATCAATAATTTTATTTTTTGTTAAATTTTTTTTCTCAGTAAAATATGATGTTCAATTTTTAGCTCCCATAAGAGCCAATGTTAAAAATAAAACAGAATTTCATTAATGTTAGGGAAATAAGAGATTTTGCAATTTTTGTACCAAAAAACATCACTGCAATGAAATCATCGATGTATTTCTAGACCTAAACCCTGCTAAGTCCATGATACCATGTGACATACGATGATACATGTACCAGTGTGAATTCTTTAATCACATGAGACGAAAGAGAAATACTTCAAGAGGTTTTTGAATAGTTTGGAGTTTAGTGTTTTGCCACCACATATAAATGTAGGAGCGATTGTTTACCATAACAAGACTGGGACTGTTGAATGGAACAAGTCATATTGTTAAAACTATATATGGTAGTTGTTTAGACCTAGAAATCATTACTGGCAACAGAGTGGCTCAAAGAGTCTTGACTCCAAGACTCTAACTTTCTCATTTAAAAGAAGACTATTTCCTCTTTGTCTAGCATTTTGTCAAACAAAATCCAAGGACTGTTCATCTACCTCAACCTGTATTTACCCAGAGTCAATTTTATGTAACAATGTCTCAGATACAATCTTTTGAAAGATTGAAAGTGCAAACAGTACCAAAAAATTACACCACTCTTAATGTTGTGTTTAAAGAAGTTTGTTGAAAATTAATTTAATTAAGTACAATTAACCAGATGTATTAGTTGTAGTTAGTTTTAAGCGGTTATTGTACATATATTAATAAACATTGTTAGGTCTATTTTATAAACAATTTTTTATCATCCTTACATAAAAAAATACTTTTTGCGTTGAATGTTGAAGGGAGTTAATCTAGGATTTTAAAGAGTTTGATGACGCAAAGAAACATGACAACAAATTTTGTTGGACTACTGTAACTAAAATGGAGAAATAACGTGATTGCACATCATTCTAACTTTGTGTTATTAATTAAGATATAATATAGCTAAACACGGTTTGTCATGGTAATATTGTTGACAGCTGGAATTAATTGTTCAAATCAACATTTTAATTGCCTTTGATAGAAAATGGCTGATGAGTTGATTAGACATTTAATTTTAACATTAGCATTGAGGTAAAAATATAGCAATAATTATAAAGCAAAAAATGCATGAAATCTTAACTTGAAAAAAATAAATAGTTATTTTTGTAATTATTTTAATACAATTATGTTTTTGACCATCATTTTTTGTTTGGATGGTGAGAATTAAAAATTTGTCTTGTGTCACTAAGATTTTTAAAATGAAGTTTCATCCTATTTATAAATTTTGAATCACCCTCACCCCCTGATAGGCCAAAAACTCAAAGATTGAACATATTGAGTTAGTCTCTCATATCTGAGAAAATTTTTAAATAACAATAAAGTTAATGCGCAATTCCTTTTTAGTTACAATTAAATACACTCATTGTAATGGACGCCAATTTAGTTACAGTAGTTAAAAAAAAAATGCTTGACCATTTTAGCTCCTTAAAATGATGTATCACATGTCCATATGTTCATTTTTGAGTTACATCCTGAAGTGGAAACCCTCTTCAGTCCAAAATTGAGAAGCGTGGACACGTAGAAGCAACCCCTCACTACAAAGAATATTGTTGTAAACTTTAAATTAATGTAACTTAATAACAAGTAAACAGGGGGGAAGTTTCTTTCAGCCAGGCTGTATTTAATATTCTAAGTGTTATTTTTTTTAAATTTGTGAAACTTACAAGCATTTTGAACCATGGGGTGGAGGAAAAAATATACAGAACCTATGCCTACTTTTAAGCCGGTTAATGTGTGATTGGCATCGAAATTGCTGTCACCTTTGTTCTAAGTTTTGTCAACAAAAGTTGGTTACTAATTGTAGTTTTTCAATTTACTTCATGAAGTTGGGTTGACTGTGTAAAGTTGACTAACTTAATAAAAAAAAAACACAAATTTAGGATAGAATATATATTTTTCCCTGTTGTTTAAAAGCAAAAAGCCTCTAGGCAATCGTTTTATAAAAAAAAAGAAGAAAAAAAAAAAAAAAAAGAAAAAAAAGAAGACAAAATATAAAATAATCAAATTAAGACATAAAATAAAGTCCTCAAAAACTCTAATGTCACGGTAGGATGAAAACAAGTTAGAGTTAATCAAGAGAGACCTAATAAGAGAAATGAAACAGAGGGATCTAATCTAAGACTACATGAAAAAATGTGTAGATCCAGCTTAGGTCCCTTGGGAATGCTAACCCTGTGACCCCCCCCCCCTGAGGGGTTAGTTAGACTACAACTGAAAAGATAGTTTGTGTGTGTTGTAAGTAATCAGTTTCTTCTATGAATACAAAATTGAAAAAAATTCACATGTTTTCTAAGCCTTGCAATTGTGTATATTACTACTTAATTGAAGTCAACTTGGCCCAGTGGCGGATCTATGGGGGGGGGCTTTCGGGCTGAAGCCCCCCCCAAAACCTTTAAAAAATGTTTTGTAAGAAAATTTAAAGTTTGCTCAAAAGCACACAAGGCGTTTGCGGTTCCTTTACAGCGACTAGTGATGAAGACAATGACAGTGTTAGTTCTCAGACCATCACTCCAAGTCTCCAAACAAAAATTCCAACTGTGTCCCCGTCATTATTTATTCATGTCTAGCCAGTAGAACTACTCTGAAATATTAAATGTACGATGTACTTAAAAATAAATCCTTTTCACATTTTTAATCTGCCTTTTATTAACTTTAATGTATTTCATTAGTAAATTAGTAAACAAAACATCCTGAAAACCTTTAATATGAAACACACGTTTTTACTCCATAAAACAACGTTAAACTACTGTTTTGGTCGCTTCATTATATGAAAGTCCTTTCACAAAATTTTCCCCTGTTCAGCCCCCTCCAAAATAAAATTCTAGATCCGCCACTGACTTGGCCCTAGTGAGCTCGAAGCTGTACATACAAGCGAAAGAGCTACTTTCTTTCATTCAGACAAATACAGTAATTTGCTGTAAAAATAATCACAAACAAATTTTTTTGTCAGCGATTGCTCACTTTTAAATTTTCAGATATTTGACTTAAATTATGTGTTGAAAATAATAAATAAATATCTAGAGACTAATGCAAATTTAACATATAACATTACAATAGTCTTTTGTTAATCATGAATCTGATTTAACTTATATAAGGTGTTTAAAAAAAAACTTGTTAATATTGTAATGTAATAGAGTTATAAATACATATTATAAACACATAATAACAATAATGTGTGCTAAAACTTGGAAACTAATGTGTTAAATATGTAGTCTAGAATGTAAATAGATTTAAAATTATAGATAATTTCATATGTATATTTTCAATTTTGTTACCAGATGGCAGTATAATAGTGCAAGCGTATTGGGGTCTCATCAATTCTCAGGAATAATTTCATCTTATGGAGGAGGAGGTTATTTTATGGACTTTAATATAACAAAAGATATCAGTTATTACCATATAGACATTCTGAAAAAAAATATGTGGTTGGATCGAGCTACACGACTTGTTAAAATCGATTTTGCACTGTACAATGCTAATATTAATTACTTTTGTTTTGTTCAGTACGTATCAACCAAAATATTTGATTTATTAACCATTAAGATTCCACAAATTCTAGACAGTTTTTGGTGTTTGTAACATATTGTTGTTCATTTGTTATAAATTAAAAAAAATTAAAACTGGGAAGTATTGCCTATAGTTTTCCCCACAATTTATTTTACAATTGAAAGAAAACAACCCGATTATTTTACTCTAGAAAGCAAAAACAGTTTTACATTAGAAAGAAAAGACAATTATTTTAGCGTAGTAAGCAAAAACAGTCTGTTCCCCCTAGAAAGTAATAACAATTTTGTTTTAATGTAGAAAGCAATTTTGTTTTAATTTCCCTAAAAAGAAAATTCAATTTTATTTTAACCTAGAAAGTAAAAACATTTTGTTTACCCTATGAAACAAAAACAATTTAGTTTACCCTTGACAAATTTATTTTAAAACTCTAAAAATTGAAAACTTTTATTTACTCTAGAAAGTAAAACATACATTTTTTTTACTCTAGAAAGGAAATAAATTTTGTTTAACCTAAAAAGTTAAACAAGTTTTATTTATGCCATAGAAAGGAGAACTTTTTTTTTACCCTAGGAACTAAAAAAATTTGTTTTAAAGTCTATTTTCATATATATTTTTCCAAATTCATTTCCATTATATCAAATGTCACAATTAGATATAGGTTTTACAACATATTTACAAAATTAAGCAACATTTTTAATTAATATTACAGTAGATAACTCCCCAATACTGCCAGTTCAATTTCAATGTTTTGACATTCTAATGTCACTACTTCGACATGGTGTATTTGCCATGTTATATTTACAACATAAATAATTAAATATACACAGATACTACTTTGAAACAATCAACTACATAAAAACAAAGACCGTATTTTCTACAGGTATACCAATCTACAAAACCATCTTTATTAGTTTGATATTTTTGCTAATCCAAAAAAAAAAACCGAATTAAAACAATAATAGATTGAACTGTTAGGAGTTAGGGAATTGGTTCGATCATCTTGAAATGGACGATTGACAGATGGAGGATACCATTTCCATTGTGATCCTTTACTAAAAAAAAGTTTTTTTTATATCAATCAGGTTATTTTATACCTACACCTCTAAGAAATTTGAAGTTCATCAAAATTGGACAATAATTACTAATATAGCATTGCACAATATTTTAAACAAAACTATTGGTCACAATAAAATTTATTTCGGAAGTAGTTAGTCAAAAAGGTAAAATGAACACTGTCTTTGAAAACAATATTTATATATTTAAATAGAGTCTAAACTTGGTTCACTTATGCCGCCATATGTAGTGAATTCTCGAATTCCTTCCCCACCAATCACTTCCAGAAGCGTGTACCAATTTCGAACTTTCCTTTTAGTAAGTGCGGGCTTGTGGCATCTTTTTACTCATGAATTGCAGATTGTTTACACTGCACCCATAGAATATTGTCTCACTTTTTGAGCCAACCAGTATGGAAGTGTCGTGTAGTGTATGTCCTTTAGTTTGTAATTGTGCTTATTGTTTTATAATCTGTGGCTATTTCTTATTTAGAGGGGTCTGGTGATTATGACGCAACTATATTATAATATGCACTCACAAATTTATGTAATTTTAGGCCTAAGATTGTTCTCGTAACCAATATATAGATGAAAATATTATTATTGGCTCATCACAAGCTGGCTGCGTTAACCAAATAGTTTTAATTAATTATACTAATCATAAAACTTTACACTAAAATCCCAACAAATTAGCCTTGAATGTGTCCTCGGCATAAATCCTATTTGATTAAAGTCTAATTTTTAATGACAGTGGTCAAGGCTCATTATTTTTGCTATTTATTACTCAACCGTAATAGTTTCTTACTTGCAATTTTGCATATAGGTTTGGTTTGTTAATCTTCAAATTTTACCAGAATCACAAGAAAATATTAAGGTTCAGGAATAATTCGTAAAAATGAACCTTGACCACTGTCACTAAAAGTTTGACGAATGCTGAGGACAATTTATTGCACACGAGAAGCCAGTTTTAAGCCCTTGAAATATATAAATATGCTTTCAAAGAAAAAATACTTCATTTTCACTTTTTGATTGATAACTAACTAATGAACTTACATTTTTGGTAAAAATTAGTGTTATTCATTTTTTGGGGGTTTCGAGGATGGGTGAATGAAGCTTGTGCAATAATTTTGTACCATTTATTATAATTTGTTATTTTTCTCGCTTCTGTTTAGGATTGTATTTGAGTGTCTACCAACAGGTGCTGTATTACCATCTTATGACTTGGAAATACTTAGATTTCATCGTCATATAAACTACTGGGACTACATATTGTTGGTATTTCAAACAGTTTTCGTTGCTTATGTCGTCTATTATATTTGGGAAGAGACATATGAAATTATCTATTTTCGATGGCACTATTTTAAATCATTTTGGAATTGGATAGATTTAATTTTGATTATAGTAAGTATGATTAATATTATAGAATATAATTTTAGTTATAGAAAATCAGAGGAACAAAAAACCATTTTAGTTAAAAATTGGTTTAGAACAAATATTTTTCACTATCTCAATAGAGAAAGTTACGTAATGGGTCAAAACTGACTTTGACTTTTTTGTGGATATATTTATTTTGAAGTACTCTGAACCAAAAAAGTGATTTTAGGAATGACCTTTGTTGTATGTATAGGTCCACTCTACAGTCCAAACATGTGGGCCGATTTTAACCAAATTTAATATACAAGTACATTTTGGCCATATTTTTGGACTTTGTCTTTTTTTATAACTAAAATTTTTGGGTACCTAGCTGTCATAAGAAAAAACAGAAAATTACAATTTTCTCAAAATTGGTTTTTAACAATTTTGATCAAGTTTTTGCTTTTAGATTAGATTAGATTATTGGGGTAAGAGGACTCAAGACCCTTGTATGTCAACCTAAGCTTATCGTATACCCTCAAAGACCTACTAGCAAGGCAAGGCAAGCCAATGTCTGTGCCTTCAATAAGGCTTAGGAGTTTTCGCTCAATGCTAGCATCAGAATCATCACCTGGTTGTGATGTCCCGAATATGGCCCTTCCCCTAGCCTTGACCCTTCCACATTCTAGGGTGATATGTTTAGCAATCTCTTCAGATAGTTTACATAGCCTACAAACAGGATCATTATTGATGATCTGGCGTGTTAATATATGTTTCCTGAAGTCGACGTGTCCAATGAGTAATGCCTTGTTTCAGACGACCTCAACTCAACTTCACTAACCAGTTGGTAACCTGAACATTGTTGGCTCTGACTAGCGTTTGTTCAGAATAATCCTGTCAGCATTGACAATGCCTAACTTTGCATCATCTCTTGATGGTGTTGTAGCGAGTAGAGTTTGTTATGCTTCTGGTTCCAGACCAAGAAAGAGCAATTGACCCCTAATTTGGCCAATTTGTCTTCTGTTAGCACATGTCGGAATTGCGGAAACTTCTGCTTAGAAAATTGAGTTATACATTCCAGACTTTTGCTGGATGAGAACAGTTCTAGGAGACGTACTGCACACTCTATACAAAGATTTCCCTCAATGAGAAAGCCATCCCTATACCAGATTAGATTGCTTTGTTTTAAATCTGAGTTAACATTTTCTTTCCACTCCTTATGAGAGTGAAAATTTACCGAGTCTCTAAGGATCCAAACAAAACAAATAAATCCTGAAATATGGCCAAACCTACATACCAAATTTTATTAAAATCGGTCTACAGATATATCGTCCAAAAATCAATATCAATTTTTTGAACAATCACATTACTATGTATATATGAGAAAAACCTAACAGATAATCTGTATTGAATTTTAATAATTTATACTTGTACATTATCTATTCTTTAGTGGTTATTTACTGAATTTCTGTTTTGCAGTTAAGCTGTACATGTATTCCACTCTATGCCTACTTATATGTGTACACTCAGAACAACTTGCTCAAATTGATCCAAACAGACGATGCACACCCAATATTTGATACATTGCTATTTGTCAAAGCTTTTTATGTTAATACGTTGGATTTACTTCTTCTGTTATGTTGGTTTAAACTGCTCAAGTATCTCAGTCTAAACCAATCAATGTATCAGATGCAGACAACTTTAGCGAGGGTGAGAAAGAGTTACATTCATTTAATTAGTATTTTTAATTATAGGCGATTGTTTAACCCCATTAAGACGACTGAGTGAAAGTTTTTTAAACCCATTGCTTTTCAAGTACAGCGTTTATATTTAGGGTCCGATTATATCTCTGATAATAAAACCATGGAAGAGTTCAAGGCACATTGTCAGTAGAAAGAGATTATACTGCAGCCATAAAAATTTACTAAAGTGCAAAATTGTTGGAAGAAAATTTGAGATTAAAATATATACACACTTCATAAAATAGATTGTCACCTATGGTTGGGAAAAGTGAACATTAAAAAAAAAAAAAAAAAAAAAAAAGAATAGATGTTTAGAGTTTGTGTAAAGGGGGTTGATATTGTAAGAGACATAAGAACTCAAACATTTCATTGGCTAGAACATGTCTTCTGGCAGCGACAGAGGAGAAAAGACAATAATTGAGTGCAAATCTGTAGGTAAAAGAAAAAGGACAAAACCGAAAATGAGGTGGATGGACCTTGAGGAGGATTTAAAAGTGATAAATGTTAAAAGTTATAAGAGAATGGCTGGTGGCAGAGCAGAATGGAGAAAAATTATATAAAAGACCAAAACCTATGCCAGATTATGAGCCTATGTAAAATGAAAATGGTTTCAGCTTAGGGAAATAAAAATAGAACAAAATGTGTTTTTAAAAAAATATTAAATATAGACTTTATGAGAAAATATGTAGTACATTTTGTAGGGCATGAAATGTTTCACTAAAATGTCAGTAGAGCATTTATGTAAGTTATTGTTAACTCATTAGTGAACTTCAAAAATCCAAACAAACAAAATAATCAAGGCACATGGCATGGTTATAAAATATCTATTGAATGTTGATGGGAATTTATGTGAAGGAGATGATGTCAAAATATGTACAGTATATATTTTAAAATAAACAGAACTTGCAAAGATGAAAAATTCTCCCGTTTTGCTTTAAATCTATATTTTTACAACATTTGCGAGAAAAACTGTTTCAATAAGATTGCAGATGTTATAATTTGTAGAAGTAAATAATTCTATATCATGTAAAATAATTACTTTGAGTTATTAGTTACTTATAGTCAAGATATTTTGAGATTTGATATACGTCACAGCAACGTTAGCGATAGTAAATGGTAATGGCTACAAGGCGAATCTCATCCAACCAGCAGCTATTCGTCATTCCAAAAATATAAAACGAACATACGTTTTTGCTGTATTGTTTTGTTTGTGCTAGATAATATTTATAATTTTCATGTGTTCATTACCTTAATAATAATTATTGAAAAAATATTGTTCAATCCGAGTTTACAAATTAAAAATTAAATCATCCTTTAGAAGAATTCCCACAAAATATTATAATGTACACTATTCAGTTTGTTTTAGAAACAATAATTATAATTTTTCTTTTGCTATAAGCAAGATATTTACCAACCAATCTGTCAGAAATTATGGACACGATTTATGAAAATATATACCTACCATAAAAATATTGCAAATTTAAAAACCGATGTTTTACAATAACCTCATGCATTTACTCTGGTTACATTACTGACCTATTATTTTAAATTTATGTTTTATTATTACTTCTGTAATTATACAATTATTGATTTACTATTTAAGTGTATTTAGTTCAATAGCCTATCCCATTCTGTCTTGAGTAATTTTCTTTGGCTTGAAAAAAATAAATTACACAAGTGTAGAAAAAAAGGGAGCTTTGTTTGTAAAAAGCTTTTAGTTTGTATTTGTTTAACAACAAGAGTTGAT
Organism: Aphrophora alni; assembly: GCA_963513935.1. Classification (NCBI taxonomy): domain Eukaryota; kingdom Metazoa; phylum Arthropoda; class Insecta; order Hemiptera; family Aphrophoridae; genus Aphrophora; species Aphrophora alni. The sequence continues at coordinate 81,736,544 of OY740775.1, read as the reverse complement.
ACTAATATAGTGAACTTTTAGACTATTGTAACTTCTTTGTGGGCTAGCCTACAATGGTATTTCATAATATAATGTGGTGAATATTATTCACTTTTTGATATGACAGTGAGTGACAAACGTTTTTGAGTTAGAGTAGTAGAATTTCCATCATGCACAATGGGGCGGCTGTGCATCACCACACTATGGGCAGTTTCAATCACAGATATCCTGCACTATGAGTAATTATAGATTTTAATTAGAAAAGAATTATTGTTTTCATTATTTAAAGATGGTTGTTTATTATGAATAATAACGCCAAAATAATTATAAATTTCATTTACACATCAAAAAGCGAAAGAATAGTCTGACGAGCATTATGGCAGTCCTTTTTTATAAAACTTAATATGATTTAAGAATGAATATGAATAGCATCTGAGCAGGCCGCGATGTGCACGTAGGTTATTTTCTAAATCTTTGAAGTGGATTGGTGAGCTAACAATTCAATTCATAAAATAAAATCCAACAAAAACCATTCCATGGAAAATTTCATCCTCTACAAAATTTCTTATTACATATTTTCTCAATTTGTACAAGTTGAAATCAGTAGAATTATATAAAGTAATGCATGATTTCGAGGGATAAACCACTAGCCTATTAATAAGTTGTATACCGGTATTGTGTTTGTTAAGTCATTATTGAGTTACAAATGATAAAATTTGTTTAACAATAAAGAATCTCCAAACAATTCAATATGTTAATACAGTATTTTAGAAGGGGGGGGGGGGTATTCGCTCAAAAGTTAATGTGAGGTTACTATTATAAGAGACTGAGTAATCTGCATGTTTGCAAATTATTTTATTTCCCAGAACCTGCAAGTAAAAATTTTCAAATGGTAACCTAGATTTTGTATTCTATTTTAAGATTATTTTATTTTTTGTACTTAAAAATACTGTATAGGAGATAATGACTATAATTTTTTTTTGAAATTATAGAATTTTCAGCCTTAGAACCAAAACTAAGTTTCTAATCAAACTATTAAACAACAAAATTTGACCTAAAACTGTTAAATTGAATTATACATATAAAATTTTTTACAATTAATATCTGTCTTTTTCAGAATCCGATTTTATAAACATAAATTTCTAATCAGATTATCTAAATTTATTGATGGGTTTAGTACTATTTTACTTTTGATCTAAACTTCAATTTATGCGGGATGAAATTCTTAATGTATTATATTATATTCTTGTTGGATTATATGTATTGTATTCTTAATGAGTTGTAGTCTTATGGCTACACCCACTTTTTACAATAATTAAAAACGAGTTCCATTTCTCTTGAGTCCTTGGTCAATTTACACAATGATATAATCAGGGTTAGAAAATAGAATAAATTGGGATGCTGCCAGTATTTGATATAAAAATGAAAACTGGAAAAAAACAAATCTTATTAAAGCAGCATGCATGACGGTTAACACTGATTGTTTTTCACAACCAAGTGTTATGTTTCCTTCCTTTTACATTCTCCTTGTTAAAAATAAAATAAAATAAATCATTGATCAGGGTAAGATTATTAACCCCCTCATTTACCAACCTTGTGCATAACCCATAAGACCTAAGGTTTGGCAGTCCCATTACGGCTTAGAAAACGCCTAGCTAGCCTTTGACCATCGAAAGGCAGCAAATAAATGAACTTCTGATGAAGCAAAGTGTTTTTCAATCTTCGTAAAACGTTAAACAGTGTGATTCATGTTTTTTCCTTTCTTCTTTATTGTTGTGTTGTGTAAATTGACTGAGGACTCAACTCATTTTTAATTACTATTTTACTGCTTCAAATTGTTTGATTAGAAACTAAAGTTTTGGTATTAGGGTTGAAAATTTAAAAGTAAGATTGAAATTAACATAAAATGTGATTTTATGAGAAATCTTGTAATAAAAAAAAAATGTAGGTTTAGTTTGAAAATTGTAACTAACTCTTTCTGGAGGAGGGAACTTTTTTGGGCTTACGAAATTATGCTGTATACAAAGTTCAATTTGACCTTAGGTGTAACACTATTTTTGTATTTTTACCATTGTTTGTTAAATTATCTAACCATTCCGGGACTTTTTGGACACACAGTGTATGATTTTTAAACATAGTTTTGTAATTGTGGACTTCTGTGCCCACATCTTAAATATGGTGTGATCATGTGGGGTGATACAGTCGAGAAATACAAAGTGTCTTACGCTTACAGAAAAAAAGCAGTTAAGGTTATTACAGGTTTAAAAAGAATGAATTCTTGCAGGAAAGTATAAAAAATTTACAATTTGTAACTTCTCCAAATCTGTAATTTTTTAGACTATTTTATATAACTCGATTAAATATAAACCAATTTATATAACACAAGAGGAGCATACCATTTATGGTATCAGCATCATAGACTAAATGTTTACAGAAAGCTTTCGTCACAGGCTGGTGTAACTACATTTTAAGAAATTTAAAAGACAGCTTTTGTTGTCGAAGTCCTTCTATTTGATGAGCGTATATAGCCATGCATAAATTTAGTTCACTCACTACAATCTAGTTACTAAGCAGTTGTTTTTATATGCTGTATTGGTAATAAAGTTTTACAATTTCAATATTTTAATTAATTTGTAATATTTGTTACTTTTATTGTATTGTTTTGTTTACTCTGTTAACAAATTGTGAATTGTTTTGTTATTGTACTTTGAATGTATATTGATGAAGTTGAAATCTGACTACGGCCATACAACAAGTAAATTGTCAATGGCCGAAATAAATTTAATGAATTGGAATATTAATTAAATAATTTTTGTCCCACAGGCAACTACAGATATTTTGAGTTACTCAGTCATATTTTTTACAGTTTTCATTGCATTTGCTCAGCTTGGTCATTTACTCTTTGGTGCTGAGGTGAGTATTGTACACCTTGATACATTGTATACTTGATGATCCTAATTTTAAGATCCTAAAACATGATCCTACTGCTAATTGTAGTAAAGAGGTCAATAATATTTTTAAAAATAGTAACAAATTATTTTCACAAGAGGAGGCCTTTTTTCTAAAAATTATGAACCCTTTAGCTCCTAGACTTTATGGTCTTCCCAAGTTACACAAGCCTTCCGTTCCTATTCGCCCTGTAGTTTCTTTTACTAATGCTCTCACTTACAAACTAGCCCAAAAATATAACACTATATTAAAAAATACAACAGATTTTAAGTCAAAATATAGTATTAAAATTTTTTTAAAGTTTAGTTAACAAAATTAGTAATGTGATTGTACCTTTAAATTCTAAGATTGTCTTCTTTGATGTCAAGAACCTTTTAAAAGTCTACCTATTAGAGAATGTAAGGACATCATTCATGGAATGCTTCAAAACACCAATGAGAAAGATTTTATTGATCAATTAAAATGTTCCATATTATACACTTGCATGGATCATAATTATTTTAAATTTAACAATCAATTTTATAAACAAGCAGAGGGATTGGCAATGGGTTCTCCTTTGTCACCCCTCCTTGCCAAAATTTTCATGGCTAAATTTGAAGAAAAATTATTTATGTCTAATAATCCCTTCCTAAACAAAATCGTATACTGGTATCGCTACATGGATGATGTCCTATGTCTTTTTAACGGTACTACGAGACAGTTAAAAATTTTCTTTAAATTCATTAATTCTGTTCATAAATGTATTCAATTCACTATGGAAATTGGGGAAGGAAATAACATCAATTTTCTTGATATAAATATCAACATAGAAAATAAAGTTCACTCTTTCAATATTTTTAGAAAACCTACATATTCAGATGCTGTTATTCCAGCATATTCTAACCACCCCATTAACCATAAGCATGCCTCCTTCCATAGCATGATTCATAGACTTATAAGCATTCCCTTATCTCCTACAGATTTCCAGAATGAATTGAATACTATCAAACAAATTGCAGTCAATAACATGTACAGTACCAAATTAGTTGATAATATTTTAAATAAAAAATAAAAACGTAAAATATGTGATTCTCTATATAATTCCAAGTACAATGAAAAAGAAAACATCAAATATTGTAAGGTTAATTTCATTGGAAACACTAGTTATAAAGTTAGAAATTTAATATCTAATAGATATCATTATAAACCTGCGTTTTATTGCTCTAGAAATATAGGAAAATTAATTATTAACAATAAGGATAAGAGAGATAGTTTAGAAAATAGTGGTGTGTCTAAAATTTTTTGTAATGATTGCAATTGTGAATACATAGGTCAATCCGGAAGGTCAGTTAAGAATAGAGTTAAAGAACATGTACACATTTGGAAGTTTGACAAATCTAATTCAAATTTTGCAAATCATTTATTAGACACAGGACATAATTTTGATCCTAAGTTAAACATTAAACTTCTGCATATGGAACAAAAAAGTAGGAAACTCAATAACCTGGAATGTTTAGAAATCAATAGATCAATTTAAAAAAAAACCATACTTCCAACTTAAATGAACATCTTAACTCATCACCACTATTGAGACCTATTATGTAACCTTTGTTTTCTAAAACACACCCACCTCCATCCCACAGGTTAGATCATTGACCTTTCTTTTGTCATTTCTCAACCCCTTTACTCTAACCTTTCCCTTTGTCTCACATTTTTAGTTTAGACTTATTTTGTTTTCAATTTAGTTGCTTAAAAATGCCTAACGGTGAAACATATGTCGCAATTAAAGCTGTTTTGTGGAATTAAATAATCATCTCATTATTTCCATTAAAGTGTATTTGTTTAAATATTAAAGTAACTACTATTTGTTATTTTGAGCTATTTATTTGTTTTTTAAGTAAACAAAATCACAAAATGTCACAAGATACCCATCCTTTCCCTTTAGAAACGCAGTCCAAGAGAATGTGGTCCGCAGTTTCATATTGCATTCCACATCTTATGCACAGAGTTTCCACTGTGAAGATTCCCATCTAGTGTAAGATTCTTTCTAAAGTGGCCATACCCTATAATCCAACCACTTATATTGTACTGACTTAACTAAATAAGATTTAGGTTAATCTGAAGATAGTTCTGTTGAAGTTGACACTGTAGTTGGTAATCTTCAAGTACTTGTAATTGTGTAATACAACAAAAGAAGAAGAAGGCTATGTTCATATTTAATTCTGATAATTACAACCATGAATTTCTTCTTATTCGTGTATTTTGAAAGATTTGCTCCAAATAAGTGAAGTTTCATTCAGCTTTTTTTGTAACATTAATTAAATTTATTTGCAGGTTAGAGATTTTCGTACTGTGATGAAATCAATATTTGCTCTGCTGCGTACAATTGTTGGGGACTTCAACTACCAGGCTATAGAACATGCTCATCATATCCTTGGACCTATTTATTTTTTTGCTTTTATATTCTTTATATTTTTCATATTAGTGGTAAGTCTTTATTTTTAAAATGTTACTTAATGTAATTAATAGCGTTTTATAGTTTAATATTTATTTTAATTAAATATCAATTAATGCCCAGTTAACACATTTTGATCTTTTGACCTTATTGGTAATTTTATCAAATCAGTGTTACCTGACTGCATTGTTTTCTCAGAGGCTATCTCATAGTGAGGACAGGTATGGGAAATCCGAGAAACTTAGGTAGAGCTACACCTTTCTTTGTGTAGTCTTGGGTTAGATCTCTCAGTCTTGATCAACTTTTGTTCTTTTCCATCCCCCTGACACTACTAGAGTATTCAAGGGCTAGGGGGTTATTATTTTATACTCTTATTTTTTCTTATAAGTCGATGATGATAAGGAGTTTTTTTCACTTTAAAACAACAAGGAAAAAACTGACTCCATTTTTCACATGGTTTGGTTTTTTTAATGTACACCCACCCTCCCTTCGCATATTTGCTTGTTCATTCAACTAGTAGTTTTTTTGCAAAATCGATGTAAAAATATGTTTCATTATGTACCAATATAACCTTGTAACAATTTTTTTGAAATAAGCAATAGAAAATACTGGATACTTATCTCACTCCAATGTCAATTCTTATATTTACATCTATCCAATGTTTTGGTACCTGTTTTTTAACTAAACTGACATAGGGTTAAAAATATAAAGTTGAACACAGAATAGACTGACCAAGGTCTGCTTATGCTTGTAAGAAAAAACTAACTGTATAAAAACATACTTATGTTAATACACTGATTCTCATTTGTAGGCTAACAGTTGACACTTCTGGATAAGTGTTACAGCTGGTTTTGTTGATTTATTTATTGATGATTGATTTTAACTCTATTTACAACTTACAATTTGTTAAAGGTTTCTTTAATGGCTGGAAATCTAAGTTTTGAGGAACGAATGTGGATTCTGAATGAAATACTGAAGTGAAAACGCTGAAGCTGTAGTAGTTGGGAAGAATAATTTGGATCTCAACCACCACCCAGATTAGCAATTTAAAAAGTGTGAAATAATTTTGAAAGAACAGGGTAGGTTCTTAACCAGTTACTGTTATGACTGAGGCTATCGTTCTATGAAAAGGCTTAAGAAAGATTCGATTGAGCTTGAAATCTCAAGAAGATCTTTACAGAGCTTGCAACATTGTCTTGGTTTTAAGTTATATTGCCCAAGACTTGTTCATGGTTTGTTGAAGGATGACACAGACTGGCAGAGACGAGAACAGAGAGAAGGAATGGAGTCCTTATGAAGGTATTGTGTGTGCTATGATGAAGCTGGTTTCAACTTAAGTGGAGCTATAAACCGACAGAACTGCAATTAACTATTTACGGGATTACCCTCATGAAATCACTGAAAAGCAGTTCAATGAGCCGAGCGTTACAGTTTGGAGGTGATCTGACTTGTAATGGTGTTTATTACCTATCATGGTCAATGGTAATAAAAAAAAAATGTTAGAGAACACTTGTTAGCTTTCAAATTAGAGAACTCTGTGGCAATGATGTTATTTTTCAACAAGATGATGCCCTACCCCTACTGCACCGTAGCACTTCTGTCCGAGAACTAGGTCAGGAGTTTCACAGTAAATGGATTGGACGTCGTGATCCCATTGATTGGTCTCCATTATCACCTCATTTGACACCTAAGGATTTTTACTTCTGGAGTTTGTCAAGGTGAAAGTGTTTTCTTGGAACTTATATCATACATTATGTTCCTAAATATTTGGATAAACTGTACTTGTAAACTAATGGTATTTCTTCAAGACGAATAAATAGTATTGACTGTTTCTAGTCACATGACCTATGCACACTACTCTAAATGGAATCACTTTGTTTCTAAAACGTTTCTGGCTGGATAGTGCTTCCTGAAGACTCACAACTCACTATATGTATCCTGAACCGGCCAAGTTTTTTAGTTGAATTTAATTATGTCTTTCTTGTTTTATTTCTGTAAATCCTGTATCTTCAAAATTAAGTAGCTGGGGATTTTAAACCTAACCACAAATTTTACACCATGCAAACTAAAAACACGAAACAATTCATCTCTGGTACGTTTATATGACAAAGATAATGACAAAGTACACATGTGAAATGTGTGTAGCTCTATTCATTAGCTTTAGAACTATATTTATATTATAATAAATACCTTTCTTAGTCAACTATAGTCGTCAGTAAATAATATTTTTTACTATGTGGGTACATGTTTTACTCCCACATGCTCAGTATATCTGTTTTAAAAGATTGCAAGATTGTGTCATTCAAGATGGCCATCATTTTGAACATCTACGCAGTTAAATATTTTCCCTGATTACAGTATTTATTGTTTACAATAATTGTATTTAATCTGTTATTCGAATTAGATTTGTAAACATAATTTTAAAATGTTTAAAAGTAAATTACTTATTGCAACTGATAGCCTACATATGAGCACCTCAGTGTATGTGCCATTTAGCACATTGGCGACAATTTAGGTTTTTTTTAACCGAATCATATGATTTAAACAGACAATGTAAACAACATACGCCAGTGTATAAGACGGTAAAAAAAATTCAACAAATGGACTAATTCAGTGTTATGTGAACAAACTCTTACAAGTAACAAGATAAGTTTACAGATAAATAAATAAATAATTTTGTTAATATTAAATTATGATTATAATAATAACTGTTAAAACACAGTGTACAGAATATTCCACCATCCCTAATTTACCCAAAACGTGAAATATGGAATATTCCGCTGACACATATTTAAAAGTATATAAATAAATATAGTTATATAGTTAGTAAATTGGCCAATAGAAGGCAGCACAGCATAACATAGATATGTTATATAGGCGGAGATAACGAATCATTTTGTGAATTTAGTTGTAATACGATTGGTCAAAATTGTGATTCCATGGTAATCTGCTGTCTTTGCAATATCTCCTAAATGTTCTAAGTTGGATATTCCGCAGATACACTATTTATCATCGAATAGTATAAGGGAATTGACCTATTGTAATTGCAAGTGTTTCTGTTGGATTACATTTATATATTATTTAATAATGTTACTATTTCCTAATTATTTCATTTCATATTATTTGTTTTATTCATTTGTAATTATAACAATTCACATAATAGGTAAAAAAAAAAGTTTATAACAAAAAAGTAATTTTTTTAAAATCAATATTTTTATCATTTAAAAGTGTTTTGACTTTTCCCTAGCCCAAGGGTTCCCAAACTTTTAAAAGCCATGGCGCCCTTAACGTTCAGATTATTTCCGGCGCTGTCCTTCATATGAAGCAAAACCTGATAATTTTAAGTCTAAAATCTTAAATTTAAATAAATTCTATGCTATGATCTCTAAATTTAACTTTTAGATTTTTATAAGACTTTAATTTTATTTAAATACTTCGTGAATAGTTGTTGGTAATTTTTTTTTTTTTTTTTGGAGGAAAGTAAAACGTAAATAAATCAAAAAATAAAGAAAATCACATTTATTTTGAGAACAGAAATAGTAATTAATTAATACAAAACAGAGAATCATTTTAAACGTTATTGGGTACAAGTAATAAGTTTCAAACATTTTTTCTGTCCTAACGAGAGGGATGGGCTTGTTTATCCTTGATCAATTCGTGGAATCTTGGTGTTATTTTTGATAGAGCAGCACGAATTTCATTTTCGATTTTAAGGTTACCTCTATATTTAGATTTCATAACAGCAACTGCTAAAAACCCACATTCACACAGGTAAGAACTGGCAAACGGTATCAATGATCGAAGTGCCTTCTTGGTTACTACTGGATACTCATCTTCCGTACTGCACCAAAAATCAATCAAAGATTTAGACTGGAGTCTATAATTTAAAGACGAGTCTGTAGAAATATCAATGAGCTGTTCAGCTTCCTCGTTTGTGAAAGTCTCAGGAATCACTGCATTCATAGGATCAGTTACCCACTGTACTGATTTTATTTCATCTTTCGGGAGGTATTCTTAAAAATAGAGCTCCAAATTGGATAAGTAGCTGACGAACAGACTTTTAAGATCATGTTTTAACATAAAGCTATTCTGTTTAAGTAACTGGTGCAAAGGAGGGAAATTCGTATTATCACCTTTTACCAAGTTGCTCTTCCATAGTAGAAGCTTTTTTTGAATCCTTCTACTTTATCAAAGAGTTGAAAAATGTTTGTATTATTACCTTGAAGGGAGCTGTTCAGAAATTTAACTTTTCAAAAAGGTCAGTTATAAAAAGGCCAAAAAATCTTCGTCATTGTACATACTAGCAAGGGCATGATTTTCTTCAAGCAAAAATGAAAACATTTCATTTCTGGTTTCATACACTCTTAGCAAAAAATTGCCCAGAGATAACCACCAAGCACTGCTGTAAAACAAAAGTGATGAATGTTCAGCGCCCATGTCATTACACATTTTGGTAAAAAATCTAGCTTTGTGAGGTCTGCTTTTAATAAAATTTATTACCTGTATCACTAGTTTTAAAGTGTCGTCCAAATCTTTACTAAATATTTCTGCTGCCAAAGCCTCCCTGTGTATAATACAGTGAGTCCAAAGAGCGTTAGGTGCTTTGGACTGAATGCGTGATTTTAGTCCCTGGTAACAGCCTCCCATTCATCATGCTTCATCTGTATATATACCAACACATTTTCCCCAGTCAATGTTATTCTCTGTCATAAACTTGTCCACAACCACGAACAAGTCTTTCCCAGTTATCCCCCCTTCAATCTCTTGACAAAATAATAAATCTTCAAACAACTGTTTTTTGTCAACATATCTAACATAACAGATTAAATGAGCATCTTTGTGGCCATCTGTTACCTCATCTAACTGAATCGCAAAATCTTTGCCTTTCAGAGCATTTAAAAGTTGATTGGTAATATCTACAGCTATGTCGCAAATTCTCCTGGTGATAGTGTTATTGGACAGTGGTATTTTTAAAAGTTTATTACCGACATCCTCCCCAAGCATAATTTTTGCCATATCGATAGCAGTAGGTAAAATCAACTCTTCGGAATTGTATGAGGCTTCTTACACCGGGCAATTCTATAGGCCACTTTATACGATGCCAAAAGTGCATTACTGTTGACTTGGGAATGTTTGGAAAATGCAGACTATTGTTTGTCTGCTGCTGTTAATATTCTTGCGAAAAAGTCCCTTATTTTACCAACCATACTTGGGTGAAGAGTTTCCAAGTGCCTCTTAAGTTTACTCGGAAGCATAGATTCAACCGATAACACCTTCATACAAAGAACACATTGAGGATGCTCTTCACCATTGACATCCACACAAGAAAACCCATCATCTAAATATTTTTTGTCATACTTTCTATATTTAGTTTTACGAGTCCCCAATGGAGCTCCTACCTTCTCCAAACCTGATGAATCCTCTTCTTTCTGATGATGACGTTGGCATTAAAAACCTCTTCATAATGAACACAATGACAACTCACTTGTCACTCAATTACTTCACGATGAAACTCTCAGTTTAGTTGAGCACAATCCTACTGACACTGACTCATGTCACTACGGTAGTGCATTTTTATATGGATATACGAGTTGTTCCGAATGTACACGAAAGTTCTAGGCGCTTCTACAACACTCCACAAAAGCAGGACAATGATTGGTTTGTTAAAAGTGGGTGGGCACTGTTGCTTAGCAACCAGTTCTTGGAACTGACGCGCATGTGCACACACACACACACACACACACACACTGACAACCAAATGGTTCTGCCGAGCACACACCACACATACACACTGACAACCAAATGGCTCTGCCGAGCACACACGCTCTTTTACAGACGATGGAACTTTTATTTTTAGACCTTACCAAGTGATATTGACTCCCGAAACTTCTACATCTACAACCTACTTTAACATTAAATATAAAACTAAATTTATAAAATGATAGTATTTATTTTGAGTAAATCAATGTTGATTACATTTACAATCAAGTGTAAAAAAGCTGTGTAATAAAATCAATTTTATAAAATTATATTTTTCAATTTTTTTTCGTTTTATCAAGGCTGCCGTAGTGCCCTTGGAGACTCTTTGCGGCGCCGCGGGGCACACTTTGGGAACCCCGGCCCTAGCCAAACAATTTTAAACAAATATTCCTTAAAAATAAAACAAGAACATAGGAATAATTAACAAAAATTAAATTTTATATAAAAATGTGCAGAGAAAATGTTAATTTTATTAACTGATAAAAACTTGAGCTGTGAATAATTATGATAAATCATTTATATTGTATAAAGCTGATCTTTGCATAATTTATGTTTTAAACAGAACATGTTTCTAGCAATCATTATAGATACTTACTCACAAGTAAGTAATGAGCTAAATGCAGCCGGTGTCCAATTACAAGTGGATGATATTATTGGTCGATGGATGAACAATCTGTTAAGAAAAATAGGTTGCACAAAACTTGCAGCCTCCAGGGAACTCAGGGCTGATGAAGAATTTGCTCGGGCTACTTATCAAGACATTAGAAATTTGCTGCACAAGTAAGTATGGGAGAAATAGTAAAAGATGTATTATATATAAAAAATAAAAAAACTTGGGTAGATTAAATTAAACATTGTCTGGATTATACTCTTTAAGAAAACTAAAAGAACTGACTTGCAAACCACATTCTTGTAGTAACCTACTTCCAAAATAGTTTCTGAGAATTTAAATTGCATAGATATAGACTGTTTTTGTTTGTGTTGTATACTTCAAGTGTTTTAGAGTGATTTAATTAAATTTTGTATTGAGCATTGGTTAGTATTTTTTATAAATGTAGATATTAAAAGAGACACCAATGATGTGGAGGTGTGGGAATGACTGAGAGTGATGAATGGTAGAAGTCAAACCTTCCGTGATATACATATTAACTTTCCTCTTAATATTTTAGGAATGAGAGAATTTGTTTTTCATTGAACTAATAAAATGCTTGCACCAGTACCAAATGATACTACATCCATTGATTATTACTTTTTCACATATTTGTCAAATATAGAATGTTACATCCTTTAGGAACGGAAAAGCTACAATTGATGGAATAGTGAGGCTTATCATATTCGTAACTGAAGGGTTAGACAAGAGAGAATAGAGCATCAGTGAAGCTTTTGATTGTGTAGATTTTAAAATATGTTTTAACAATTTGGAAAATCTGGTCATAAGGGATTATTCTTCTAAGTTGGATTAGATCATATATGACAGAGTGTGTTGAGATTTCTGGAGTTTTTTCCAAAGGTATGATTAATAAATTTGGAGTCCCTCAGAGTTTAAATATTGTTTCAGTATTATTTTCACTGTACATAAATGACTTGCAAAGATTGATAATATTATTCAGTTTGCTGATGACACAAATCTTACTTTTCGAGGAAAAACTATTTTCCTCAATATTGAGAAATTGAGGAGAAATGTTATATGTTTATTAATAAGGGAAGTCAATATTTTGATGAAATTAATTTAAAAATCAATCTTAAAAAGATCAATTATATGTTCTTTAGTTAGGGGCTCCAGGTCTCTCAGTGTATGTCCTAACATGTATTTGGGTGATTACTAGAGGAGGTTGAGTTTGCTAAATTTTTAGGTTTTACTATAGAGAGAGTCTGTCTTGGGGAGATCATATAGATAACCTGTGTCTTAAAATAACTTCGGGAGTATCTATGCTCTATATTTTTTTAAATTCTGAACTCTCACGTTTGAAGATTGGCTTAAATTATGGGATTATCTTATTGGGTAATTCTAATAAACAGAATTTACAAACGTTATTTGGTCTACAGAAAAAGGCAATGAATAATTTCAAAATTGAAGCATAGGGAGTCACGCAGAGAGGCTCTTAAGGATTTAAATATCTTACCTCTCCTCCCAAGGATGTATATCCTTGAAGTCTTTATCATTGTCGATTTAAGAGCCATACAGCTCAAAACAGTGATTTTCATTTTTATGACACATAAGGAATTAGGGACTTTAGATACAATCAGCATAGATTGACCATCTATAAAAGACTCTCTGTTTAGGCTGGAATTACTCTACAAAATATAATTCCAAAGTCTGTACAAGATGTAGCCAGTTTAAAAATATTTAAAGGTAAGTTGAAACTATTGTTGTTGTTTAGGAGTGTATATTCGGTAGGCAAGTTTTATGTTGGTATTTGTTTTACTGAGTGTGGCTGTATATTTCTTTCCAATGTTTTCATGCTATTTTAGTATCCTAGCTTAATTATTTTGACACTTGTTATACAAAGAAATTTTGTCAACAGCAAGAGAAAGACGGTATGCGCCAAAATAAACAGTACTGAAACTGAATCAGCTGTAGCTGCCTTCTCGATTTTCATTGTTGCCACGTCTTTGTGATTATTATTTCTTTTTTATTTGAGGTTAGTTTTTGCTGACATGGTGCTAACTACTGCACAGAAAGCTTTTATCGTAGAGCATTATTTTTGCTCATAGGGAATTGGACGTGCAGCCACACTGCCTCAACCAACATTGCTTTCCTTCAAGAAAATTTTGGCAACCGCCTCATCTCCCTTTGAATAAACTTTCCTTACCCAGCCCACTCCCCCGATCTTATACCACCTGATGCCTACATCTGGGGAATGTTGAAGGAGAAGATTTTCCATGAAGATCCAACAGCTACCATCGTCGAACTCCATGAAAAAATAACCATGTGTGTAAGGAGCATGAGACAACCCCTCTTCACCAAAATGATGCAAAACCTTCAAAAACGGTATGAGTGTTTCCTAAAACTGAACGGAGGTCATATTGAACATGTTATTACCCGAGTCTAACCGATTTTGCTTCCTTTTACATTTGTATATGTTGGTAAAACTATGTAAATAGAACCTTACAATTTAGTACTGTTTATTTTGGCGCATACTGTAAATGATCGGTCAAAATTTAATAATCAACGTCGAGTTTTTGGGGTTATATTCGTTTAGAGGTGCCCTGAATCATAAAGGTGGTTTTTTAAATGATTTATATAGTATCTGCAGTCTATCAAACGTGTAGACTGATGTTGATAAAATTTGATATGAGTTTGGCCATATCTTTGGGACGGTTTTATAATTTTTGTTAATAACTCAAAATTTAGAGTTGGATGTCACACAAAAAATATATAAATATAATTTTCTCAAAATTGGCTCATACGAATTTGATCCAATTTTACTAAATTGTAGCTTCTAAAGACACAAACTAAACACATTGATCCCTATCGCTAAAAAAAAAAAAAAGATGGTTCATGAGTTATTGGTAAAAAAAAACTAAAAATTACCCATTAAAGATGTAATTTCTCAAAATCAGTCCTACTGATTTAGTTCAAATTTTAGAGGAATATGAAGATTAATGACCCTCACCAGTGTGCAAAATTCCAAAAGTATCAAATTACTGCAAGGAATAAGTTTAAAAAAATATTTTAAGAAACGCTATTATTTAAACTTTATTTCAACTACTAACATATATATGCTTTTAAGATGTGTTTAAAATACTAGTGAAACAAGTTTAGACCTTGTTTAAATATATAAATATTGTTTAAAATAACAATATCCAACGCAACGTCCATTAATTTTCATTGATAACTATTACACTAAATTTTTGGTAATTAATACAGTAGTCTAGATCAAATCATTCGACCAATTAGGTTTGGTTGGGTAGTATTTTGATAGTGAATGAGAAAGTTTCTACCATGTTTTTGCACAGTTTAAATATTATTTAACTCTACTTATGGCCACCATTCACTACGTTTATGAATTGTCTCAATACTTACCCAGTATATGAAGTATAGGGTGAGTTTGGTAATCATAAAAAATTTCAACCAATGTTTTTGGACTGATCTTCACTTTTCATAGTCTTAGAAAACTGAAAAAGTGATTTTCAACATGCTTTCTATACATAAGCATGATATTGGGGACATAAATTAAGATAATAACATGGAAATTTAGTATGAGAAACTATAGTGTGATCATATAGATACCCGATAGAAATTATAAAAAAAAAAAAATTAAAAATGTCAAAATGGCGACTATTTAAAACAGTTTTTTATTCATAGCTCATGAGTTATTAACGAATAACATACTAAATTAGATAATAATTAAACAAATTTAATTCTGCATGTAATTGTACCAACTCCACCTTTCTACAATGAGAATTACCAAAATTATTGTCAAATATATCATTTCGAATCCTGAATTCCCAAGAAAATGTATCCGGGAAAGCTGCGTGATCTGATTGACATGAGCGTAGAAAGTGGAGACTCTTTCACATTCTTACAGCTTTGAAGCTCCCTAGAACCGAGACACTGACACGATCAAAGTGAGAGAAGATTTTTTAATCTTATATACATATACATATACATATACATATCCAAGAGGCCTAGTGGATATCAAGAAAGTAATAATATACACAATTTTGAGGTATAGAAAACTTGTGTAACAACTGTTTTAAACAAACTTACCCTACTAGGTAAGAACCCCTTGCTCTCCCAATACAAGGACTGAGTAAATCCCACCCATCATCTTGATTTTTATGTTTATTTGTACAGGTGTGGATTCTCAGAACTGGAAATAGATTTATTCTTTGCAAAGTATGAGATAACAGAAGACAAATTAATCAGCCCTGATGACATTCGTCATCTACTGTCAAACTTGGAGAACCTTCCCGCCTCAGGTACCAAACCTCAATTATCTATCATTAGGTCTAATTACTTTTTTTAATTTGCCTATGAGATTTTAGAAATGTAAACAGCAATACGAAAATTGAGTTGTTTTAGTTTACTTCTCAAATGGACACAAAGACGAGGTGTGGCTCAGTTGGTAGAGGTTGAACCCTGTTGATGGCAACTAAAGTAAGGATGTTAAAATACAGAGTGATTCAAAATTTCATGGTAATATTTTGGGAGGTGGAGGGGAGCTTAGTGTTAAAAATAAGATTTCTTTTTGGTATCAATTAGATATATTTAAAAATTATAAAATATTTAAATTAGTATTGAAACTGTTGAGAAACATTTTCATTTTTGAGCAATGAATTATGATATTATTATTAACAGTTATCAATATATTGATTTAGGCTAATCTTCGGTGTTTTAGACAGTTACCAATAATATGTTTTGTAGATAATTCAGTTATCGTTTGACATACAAACAAAATATTTTTTATTTTACTTTTGTCTGTTGTAAATATTTAGTAATAATGTTTCGACATATTCAATATAACAAATTTTACATGTACGCCATTTTCAAAATGTACAAAATAAAGTCTTGGTTTTTTGGTATACTGGTGAAAAGTTATGTAAATAATGCATATTTATCAAATCTTCACTCAATATTTTATCAATTTCCAAAGAGGTTTTTTATTAAAACACAAAATGGCAGAGATGGAAAATAAAGCATTTCTGGACCTGCGTTTATATAAACTTTTTTCCTTATTTTTAGCATTAGAATCAGCACCCGAAATATTCTTTGGTAAATTTTGAATCATCCTGAATCCTCGTACATATTTATTTAAATCTTTGAGAACTGAACGGGCAAGACACTATAAACAGGCCCATCCAAAACATTTTCAAAAAATTTACATGCTTATACAATCTATTATGTTCAACTCAGATTAATGAAATTTAAGATATTAGGGAAAAGTAGCAACATTTAAAAAAAGAATGACCTAATTTTTTATGCTCTATTTTTTTTTTAATTCTAGAAATACACTTGTAATAATTTATTTAATTGTCCAATCTCACTTTCCAGAATTTTGAAAACTCCTCAAACACTATACGAGACCAAAATGTAGAACCCATATTTTTAAATAAATATATTTGGATGAACAACTGAGAAAAAACTATAACAATAACATATTTGTTGTACTTCATAACTCAAAAACTGTGATGCAATGCATAATTATTTTATTAAAAAATGAATGACTCCACAAAAAAAAAAAAAAAAAAACACGGAAGTGATAACTTCTATGGCCGGTCAGTATTTCCAATATCTTTTGAACAATACAGGGGGGGGGGGGGGCATGCTTCAAGAAAACTTTGCAACGAGTATACCATTAAACATAATGTTATTATTTTATGTTATGATTAAAATTTAATGATCCTGAATATTTTTGCCTGTAGAAGTATAAATAGCAATAATTATGATAACCTGTCCAGTTTCTGTTACACATCTACTTAAACAAATTTCTCCAATTTTCGACTGGAACACCCCAAGGCCAGCTGATCACTTGTAGTTTGTATGTAAGCATGATAGTGGTAATGAAAGGAAAGAAGGAACGTGAAATTGGTATAGACTATAATAGTGTGCACATATAGGAAAAACAAATTGAAAATTTTTTATTCATGTCTTGTGTGTTATTCAATACTAAAATAGATAAAAATTTGCAGATTTCAATTATGCATGTAATGGTACCAATCCACCCCTCACCACGATAACAAATAGTGAAGTTATTATCAAAAATATAATTTCAAACCTCGACAAGAAAAATGTGATATTCGTATAATTACGAGATCCAGCAGGGCCGAGTCACCTACAAGAATGTAGCAAGTAGAAGCTCCTTAACGTTGAGGCCCACTAGAGCCAAGACTTTAATGTATTCACATCTACAAGGCCTACTAGGTCCTTGCCGATGTCAAGAAAGTAGTGATATACACAAAAACCTATGTAATAAGTATCTTAAACAAACTTAACCTACTGAGTAAGATTTCTTTAACATTTCCTACAAGGTCAAAGAGACCAACTTTTAGGCATTACATTACACGATCACACAAGGTAAGTAAAACGATGGCACACATCATGGATATTATAATATCCAGACAAAATAAAACAGAGCTTTTCTTCGTCATCCAGTAGGCTACCTAACTTCACATATCATCTGCACATACTACCAAGGTTAAGATCGTCCAATGAGCTGGTTCACAAATAAAAGAAATTTGTGTCCTACCATGTTAACTTCGCACGCTTCAAGTTAATATTCATTCTGCTTTTAAAGTTATTTGATAATGATGGAACTATTAATGTTTTTTAATCGGACATATGCCATCATTTGTGAATATAAAAACTAATACACATTTCGACAGTATAACTCAGCTTTCATTATCAAGAGTTTTTATCTGATCATGTTTGTATTTTGTCTTATCTTTGACTATTCAGGCCTAGTTTTACCCTTGAATTCTTTTATCAGGTTATAGATTTAATTTTAGTTTCAAACATGGCCCTAGGTAAGATTAGACTATGTTGAAAATTTTCTCTTTTATGCTCTGGTTTTACACTTAATAACGAAAGTTGATTAATACTCTCGAAACACCGTATATTAGTTTTTATATACACAAATGATGACAAATGTTTAATTAAACAACATTAATTTTTGAATTAAATTTGTTCTGTTTGTGACTATAGTAATTATACTTTGAAAGAATAACATAAAGGCTATGATTTTGTAAACTGATATATTTTCTTCTTTGTTATTTTTAGTACAACCAGACACCCGACCTCCCCCTGCTGAAATTGATTCGTAAGTCTATTCATTTTTTATTTAGTTTTGTATTAATGCACTAGTGTATAAAATTTAATCCTTTTAGAGTTGCACCGTTTTTGAAATTAGTCTCTTATAGTACTGGGCACTTTCATTCAAGTTCAGGTTCTATTTTTTAATTATTGACAGACAAAAAGAGCACGTGATAAAATACACGAATAAATAAAATACACGACCAGGAGGTGTAAAATAAAGCTAAATTAATTTAAATCTGTGCATGTAAATTTTACTAATAAAAATCTGATCAATTCACCAACACTCAACATTAGTGTCAAAGAAACTCCTCATCAAATTGAAGCTAATTATCTCGGTACGCTATTACCCTGTTGCTAGATTAAAATGGAAATAGCTCATCAAGATAAAAAGGAGAGAGCTAGGTTTGAAATACAGACAGCATTGGAAAGAAACTCTGACTAGCAGTTCATAATAAAATTTTGATTTAAAATTGGATAATTAAGCCAATTAGGCTTTGTAGGTATACAACTCTGGGGTGTGCTAAGCAGACCAATATCGGAACAAACCAGACATTCTAAAATAAGGTGTTGCGGAATATGGTGAACGCTCCATTGTACGTTTGTAACCAGGATATTCATCGGGATCTTGCAATTCCTACTGTAGCTGAAAAAGTCAAGATTTTTGCTGAAGCAAGATTTCATCAACATAGCAATGTAGAAGCACTGCATTTACTTGTCAACCAGAACTTAGTTCAATGATTCAAGAGAACAAAACCCTTTGAGCTGGTGTAATGAGCTCTGGTGTTAGTATCTTTGGAAGTGTTAGACAAAAACCTAGCATCATCGATGGTTGAACTAAGTACTTAACTAATTAGGTTTACAATTGTTGGTTTGTTTTAACTAGAGCAATTTTAATGGTTTATATTTTGCTTGTAAATAAATTTTAAAAAAAATTGACAGATAGAGCCACGGTAAACAAAATATTTAACATCAAACTTTAATAAATAAAAAAATAAAATAGGTAGGTTGAACTAAATCAAAATTTTTGTTACAATAAAAAAGTTAAAACTTTTTCAGATACATAAAATTTAACTCAAGCCTTAGGGAAACAATAGGGAACAAAACAGTTGAATTGGTATACAAAAAATGAATTATTTGATATTTTTGTAACCCAATAACTGGAAGTGGTTTTCATTTATATAATATAAAATTATAAAACATTATGTCTAGTTCATATCATATTTTTAAACGTTCAGTAATTCCTAATCGGAGTACCTGCGTCTGTGTCTAGAAACCATACATTACAGTTCTGAGTGGCTGACATTTAAAAAAGGAAAATCAAATAAAAACCATGTTGTACCTAAATCGTTTAGGCTAGTTGTAAAGAACTTTATTCTAAATTCCATAACGATTGTATCAAACACAAACATACAAAGGAAATGTCAAATGGTAGAGTTAAAACAAGACTTCGCTTGTTTGGTTAATTAAACCTTACTGCTTTGTGTCGTTTCAGAGAAACCGAGGAGTTTACTAAGAGAGTAGAGATTTTGGAAGACGCTGTCCTAGCTGCTAACACTAAAATTGACATTATTTTAAACAAAGTTGACGATATGATGGAGACAAAAATGGGTAGAAAAACCCAAGCTGGACACCCAGAGTGATACAACCCATTCTAATTAATCAATTATTGATTTTAAACAATTAATTCATTATAGTTTTTTGATGTAACGTATACATTTCCTTTCAAACGTTGTATGAAATATGGAAATATTATTTTTTCAATAGATTTGTAAAATGATTCATAATTAAATGTTTTGTAATCGTGTAAAATTTATTTCTTTTTTAAGGTTTTGTAGTATGTCTACCAATCAGAAACTTACAGTGAATTGTAAAATATAAAATAAACTATTTCGATATGCCCTCTGATACAAAATAAAGCAACCAACCACCTCTATATGTGTTTGATACTCAATACAGTGTTAAATTACTTTTAATAAATGGTGCAAAAAACAATGCACAAACTCTCTTATTCATCCATCCCTAAAACTAAATAAAAACTAACTATAACTAATCATCATCAAAAATGTCAGTCCAGGGACGCAGTCTTTACAAAAATAAAAATATTTAAAAAGGGACTAGATTAGTTTAGTTTGTACCATAAATGTGTCCTTAACTGAATTTGATAAAATTGACCTTATATAATGGTAACCGTCAACATTTTTTAGTTTTTTTTTTTGCCAATTATTCCTGACACATAATTTTTTCTTACTCTACAGATTTTCGGTCACTAATCTTCACATTTTACTGAAAATTTGAATGAAATCAGTAGAGTTCATTTTGAGAAATTATGTGTTTTATAACAAGCCCATTTAGTGTGTGTTGATACCAATAACTCACAAACCATATTTTTTAGAGAATAGCAATGAATATGTTTTGTTGACATATTTTGGGGCTTTTAACATTTTGATAACTCAAAATTGGCGGGTAATTGGTATAAAACGTTAAAATTTTGATTTTCTCATAATTGGTTTTAACAAATTTAAACAAATTTTGCTAAAATGTAGCTCTTGAGTACAAAATGTATTGGTTGCTACATCTTTAAAAATGCCAGTTTGTGAATATTGGTCAAATGAAAATGTCAGCCAAGGAGCCATTTATTATAAAAGACTAATGCTCTTGTAAAATCTGCTCTACAAATTTCTTTTAAAGTTGTGTGCAAAATTGCAAATAATAGAAAATTACTGTTAAGGAGTCCAAAAAACAAAAACAAAACGACTCAATTTAAGCTTAATTCCATCTTATAATATTTTATGATTAAGACAAGTTTACAACAAGTCCCATCTTATTTAAATATTGTTAAAAAGAATCTACAAAATCGAAAACAGTGCACATAGTTGATGTTTACTAACAACTACTGGAATGACATTTTTTATGACAAATAGTTTTGTTTTGGTTAGTAATTGGATTTTAAATGGGCGTGTGAGAAAGTTAGTGCAATGTTTTTGCATAGTTTATTTTAAAATGTAACTTGCTACTAACGGAATAAAAATAGCTATCTATATATTTTGCGATTTTCTATTTTGTGTGATACTGTTCCAAGCTTCCACATATTGAAAACCTGACACTGAAAATACAAATATAGGCTAGAAACCTTTTCTTGTTTGAAAATTATTTTAGACAGTAGCTATGTGATTTGAACTTTTAGCAAATGTTTTACACACATGTATAGGATAGACCCAACACAAATATTTGCTTGTGTTTAATAATACTTGTAGACTATTCATAAATATTCACCTATATTTTGTACCCGATTGAAGGATATGTTCCAGTACTGACCATGAGACTCCACTTTATCGGTAGCTGGTTTAACCTTATGGGACAAAGCTAAACTGGGCAACTGAGTATAATCCTTAGTTTTATAGTTGGACTGCTCACAGAACAAGTTGATTGGGACAGTGGAGGGATAGCCGATTGACTAAAGGATCTATTCCAATACTGACCACAAAGCTCCAGTTATGGAGTTTAACCCTTAGCACGCTGAATAACAATTTAGGCTATTTACTCATAACGTGCTATTAGGGAAAAAAAGAAGTTTTTGTAATTGTTAAAAGTTCTATTTGATTTTGGGTTCTTACAGATATATTTGGTTAAAAAAAAAATGTAGATGGGCGTAAAAATTATTAAAAAAATTTTTTTTACAGATTAAAACAAGAAAAAAAACTTAATTTCATATTTTTGACCACCCTATGAAACAGATTATTTATTTTTTTTATATTTACAAACAAATCATATTAATTTTTTTATATAAATGTAGGCCTACTATTTAATTCAAAATAACCTGAATTTCATCAAACAAATAAATTTTACTAAAAAAAGATTTTGAGAAAAATCAACATATCGTATCAAAAATATCTTTCTACTGCTCATAATAATTACCTACATTCAGGACATCAAAAAATTACTGATATAGACTAAATATACATATAAACACACAAACAATATTTGACGATAATACTGTGTCCATAGAAACTGTCTATATTTCAAAATGTATTCTGTAGTTGAAAAAGATGCATTCATTATTTCATTGATAAATTGATCAAATCCAAGGTCGTCAGGGTTTGCCATTGTTATAACTAGCCAATTTTACACAAAATAAAAATGTATACTATAACCTAAAATATAAATAATACGGCCTAAACAAATCAACAATAAACAGCTATAGCAGTGATAATGCTGACAAAACATTTTACAACTGACCGTCATAGCTTACTGAGACTAGAAATCACGTTGTACGCGCTGGGGCAGAACACAAAATGGCGCCTGGTTGCTATAACAACCAAATAAAGTCCAACGACAGGTGATCAAGAACAAATACCGTAGTGGGAGTGTCACGTTATATACCAATAGGACATTTCCCTGCACTCTATTGGACTTTAAACGAATTAAAAATAACTGCAGAAGTCAAATAGTGTTGAATCGAGATATCCCGTCATACGCGTTACCAGTCAAGTTGAGGGTTACGTGAAATCCCGTCATACGTGTGCTAAGGGTTAAGAAAGGTCTTATGGGTCATTTTATTTTTAACTGAATATTTCTAAAAGGGAAGATATTGTAGAAGAGAACAGATCTGCTGATTCCAAATCGAAGCTATGATGGAGTGGGAGCAGGAGTTTACTGCAAAGAGATTAGTATAACTTTGTGAAAATACTTAATAGTATTCCAAGAGAGAAATGATTGTGATAAGAAGTATGTTTAGTGATGCCAAAGACCACATCATAGTCAGACAATGAGAAAAAGATACAAGTTCAATGAATGTTCATTTTTACTTATGTGAAAATGCTTTCAGACAGGGTGTTTATTCCACAATACTATAACATAAAATTCTATTATAATATCGATAAATATTCACAGTAAGAATAAAAGCAATGAAATATATTCAATTTCATCTATCAGCCTAGTGTACTTTGTTTATATAGCTATAATTAATTTTTTTCTCTTTAAATTTTACATTATTCCTAAAAACAAATCTGAACTATATAAAATAATTATAAATTACAACAAAGGAAAACAAAAACCGTTTTTAATGAAGGTAAAGTTTCATTTCCTAAGATAAAAAATTATACAGTTTATCCATGGTCTTCTTAGAAAAGAGTTTGGTTTGGCGTATACACAAAATTAAATTTATTTTCATCAATTTTTTAAAATAAAAAATTTAAAAAACAAATTGAACAGATTTTATTCTACACTATCCCACATTTTCGAAGAAATATAACTGCAGAGTTCAAAAAATGTATAATCAAGAATAATTATTATTTCCTAAAATTTACTTCAAAGAAAATTTTTCTTCTGGTTTTTAGGTTTTGCTAGTATCTGATTAAAAGTTCAAGTAATTTTCTAGTATATAAGAAAAAAAAATCCAGTATGAATAAACTGAAAAATAGACTGTGTTAATTGAACTATCGACACTCTACCAGGTGGAGTTTAGTTTGGTGCCTGGTAATAGGGAACATACAAACTGTCAAAGAGAGAGGCTTGGAACTGTTTCCGGCATATTTGAAGAACTATTTGAGAAATTGAACAAGACTTACTGCTGACAAGAGACCTCAAAGGAAAGGATCTATGGTCATTGTAAAAACTAATAAAATGTCACTAGGTCTATAGTCTCATTTGAGCAGGTTTTGAACTTTGTAACGGGATATGGTGTAGTCTGAACACCCATGACAGCCTGGGATGTAGAGTTGCAAAATACATACTTTTGAAGTACGAATCGCTGGAGTACAGAAGAATTGTAATTTTTGGCACCTCCATACCTCCAGAAAAGTAAAATAATTTGGTAAAACATGTTGCAATCATCACGAAGGATATAGAACTAAGCTGATTAGGTTAATCTATGAAAGCCGTTTTTAATTCTAAATTCCATTGTGGTAGCTCACGGATTAGTAGAAATTTAATTTCAGATTACAATATGTCAACTAATCTTAGTTTATACATATACCAAAACAGATCATCTCTTCCATGTAATATTTCAAGAACACCTACCAACAAAAACTATATGCCACAAGTTCTAGTTTCATAGAGCACTTTATAAAGAATTGTTACACATCTTCATAGTTTAACATCAATTTGGAAGTAATTCTTTTGAAAAGTATCGAATTTTTAAAGCAACAAGTGCGATTCTACAAATTTATTAAATGACTAACTCTCTCGCATCAACTGGAGATAAGAAACACAATAACAGAACTAACACCATTGTCGACTTGCAGGTTAGACATGCACGTTGTTGAAAACACATCTTCTCACAGTGATATCAGTTTTATTGTTTTTATTATCCTAATGATTCCGAAACTTCAGTAGATATAAAGTAAAAGATATCTCAATAAAGGGATTAGTTGATGATTTGCAATTCCGAAATTAAATTCTTTTAGGTTAAATTTTCCTGATTACAATAACAACTCGAAAGATATCGACGGTAATATTTTATATTCAAGAATTTTAGGAGTCTGTTTCATAAAACTATAAACATAATAAGCTTACAATATAAACTAATACTTTAAAGCTAAAGAAAATTTTTATCTGATTCAACTTAAAAATATATCACCTTCAATGGTTCTCTGGTCACTGTGACATAATGAAAAACGATATTGCCAACGAAAGGTTGTGTCGAAAAATGGAATAAAACTTCTAAAGACTAATGATACAGAGACTTGGAATCAGGAAGGTACTCTTCAAAATACAGACAATCCCAAATAACCTCGTTATTATACATATATTGGAAACTGGTCCTTGGTATTACCTAGTAGTACACAAATTGAAAATCACATAATAAAAGTTCTGAAATATTTCGTAAACACTGTTTACTTTCTCAATCAGTAGAGTGCATAATATCTTTTTTAACTATTTTAACTCAGTGTTTAATTGTGCCAATAAAAGAAGACAATGCCATAACAGGCTGAACAGCATTAATTTTGATGTGGATTTGAAGATGACGGTATAGCCATCAAAACCAGTAATCCTATAGGAACAAATTTGGATTGTTTGATGGACATAAAACCTACTACAATTATATAAAGGAAGACTAAATCGTTGTAGTTTGGTTGCTAGGATGAATCTGTGTTGAGTGTTGAACCATAGAAGAATGTTTTATTATATTTTTTGTTATTGTTACTAGTTATTCCATTTTTTAAAATAGTTATATTAATTTTAAGTAAACCTGTTGGGAGTAAAGGATAAAGGATTATGGTTAGGGGGTTTCTTGAGATTTTGTGACCCATTGATGAGACCTTTCCCATCTTCTTAGTTCTAAGGGGTTGATTTTTGGAGGTAGTTATTTTAATTTTTGTTGCGAACCGTCATCAAAAGTGGCAAAGTTGTGGGTTGCTGCATGTTCTGCAGTTGGTTTTTCTATATCCATGATTTTTACATCATGTCTGTGGCCATTCATCACTGTGGTTCAACACAATACAGATCCATCCTCTGCAACCAAATTACAACAATTTTGTTTTGTTTTCATACTCTCTAATGATTGAGAACGTGAACAGTGTTTATAAAATATTTCAGAACTTTAATGATTTATTGTGTGTTTTTCTATTTGTGTACTACGAAGTAATATCAAGGACCATTTTCCACACTAAATGTGAATGTTTTGTATTCAACATTTGACTGTGTCTCCTATCATACAAAATGTTGAAACCTTAAGACAAAAGAGTATTAACAACTTAAATTGGTTAAAAAAGTATTACAAATCAAAACTGAATTGTTTGACACATTTTTCAACAGTCATCAAGGAAATCAAGAGAAAATCATGGTATGAATTACAGTACTATGTTCTAACCATTAGGCCTATCAGCATTGATAAAGATTAACATTTCTTTTAGCCCACCAATAGCTTATTACACTACTCTGTGTGTTTTATTTGTAACAGAAATCATAACTGGTTCTTTTACATTCCTCCAGAACGTAACCCCTCAGAATTAAGAAGATGGGAATTGTCTCATCAATGGGCCACAAAATCTAGAATATATTTAGTGTTTTTTTTTTGTATGTGTTTTCTTACTTGTGTACTATTAGGTAATACCAACAACCACTTTCCAAGGTAAACCTGTCTCCTGTCCATGCAAAATCTAACCAATTTTATATTATATATATATAAACATTTGTCTGTGGTTCAATAAAACACATATCCATCCAATTTAGTCTTCTTTTTTATATTCTCTACTGGCTGAAAAAAAGAAGTGTTTACGAAATATTTTAGAACTTTAATGTTTTCCTATATGTGTAACACCAACGACCACTTTCCAAGGTAAGTCTGTGTCTCCTATCTATACAAAACCTAAAATATAAATCTATGTTTATGAAAGATATGATTGTTATGCATATAATATAACTAATCATTTATTTATATTTTATAAGCTTATACTTTTATGAATATTTTTTTGTGAAACAGGCTCCTGATGTTTAAATCATTAAAAGAAGGACCAATATATGAATATCTAAAACCAATACATAATGTATTTTATTTAGTTTATTTAATAAATAAATTACAGTAATTAAAATATCAGAAATACATTTTTCGGACACTCTAAATGGACATTTTTGATGTTGTCGTTTTAAGCTGATGTTTAAAAAATATGTCACACTGAAATTACTAAATATTTCTGTCCATGTAACAACATACTACTATAGAAAACATTTATCTTCTATATTACTAACTAGACATACTTTTTTTTTTATTATTTAACATTTCTTATAGCTAAATATTACACATTTTCTCTTAATTTTAGTAATAGTTGCCCATTTAACGTCAATATAAACATTTAAGAATCTAAGGAATTTTTGTTGTCTATTTGTACAACATTTTCTGAATTTGTTTAAATAATCAAATTTGGGTTTACTAGCTCTATATTGTCCTATATAGTGAATAAACATTGCAAGAATTTGGGAATGTTTTTAAGCCATAGTGGAATGTTAGTAACTATGTACACAATTATAATGAAAAATAGTGCTTAAGTACTTAATGTGGAAGAGTGAAAATTAATTATTAATATAATTTTGTTATAATACTGAACGATTAAAAGTGCATTAATATAACTAAATTAACTTCATTTAAGGTAAATTTTATTTGAATACTATATACATTATTGATGGAAATAAAATAGTTAAAAAAAGTTATTTATAGATTTAAATAAATGTAAGCTAGTTTAGTAGGGCAATTTTTACGCTAACGCAGTACTTCCGTTATCTAAAAATTAAACCAATAAAGGTTTAGAACACATCACTTAATCAAATAAAATTTATATTGAGATTTATTACCTTACCTTAAAAAAAAGAAAAATAATATTTTAGTATGCTATTTACTTTTTCAATTAACTAATTACAGGTAAAGAGCTTCTAGATATTCCAGAGTAAAGTCAGTATTACAATCAGACTAAATTGTGCATGTGTAATACAAAGTTTTGAAATATTTCATTCTACGTAAAATAGGAATATTAAGTTGGCTAAAATTGGTAAGGAATATGTTTAATATGAAATAAAACATTAAATTTTACACTTGTTTTAAGTCAGGTTACGTTAGGTTAAGTTTATTGTTAATACAAATTCAATTATTATTTACATGAAAAAACAATATTACAACTATCAAAATCATCATGTTTAATACAATTTCTATAATGTTCAACGTGCTTGCATGCAATATGTAAATTTTGATATTTACTATAATGGTTAAAATATAGTCAAAGTCTTGGTTATTAACAGAGTTTCGTAATTTGATGTCTAGATTGACTTAAAGTACTTGACCGTTATATATGGAAAGTCCTATTACAATAAAAAAGTGACTAATGCATTAAAATATTATTTTTCATAAAGTAGAGTGTTCTAGACTTTTACCATTAAATCTAGATAATAGTTTTGGAATAAAAACACATTTTAATTTTACTATTTTATTATAGGTTTTAAAAAATCACATCACAAAATCAATTTTACATCCGGCAACAAATAAAAACTAACCTATTTCAAGAAAATTTATAAAAAATAATTACAATAGATTGCTCAAGCTGCCTTAAGTTATATAAATTAAAAATAATACTATCGAGGATGAAGCTCACAAATGGTTAGCGACATTTATCATAGTTTACATTACCTTAATTTATTTTTTTGTTTCTTTCTCTTCTTTTTTACATTTTAAGAAAGAATGACACGCTACGATCTAATAACAATACACGGAACAAATAACGAAAAGCAACATCGAGGTTTGCTACGACAGTGGAAAATACAGTAAGAATAGTACTTCATACGTTGTATGAATGGACTTTACAATGGATAGAAGCTGAATAGAGGAACCTTATTGTAGTATACAAATTTGTACATTCACCAATTAGAAGAAACAACAGTTCAAGGAAAACTAAAATGTTTTAGAAGTATTCGTAAGGTGGGTATTTATCAGATTATAGTTAACTATATACCTCATTCAAATGTATTGCTTTAAATCAAAAATATTTCATTTGCACCTAAAGTTTGAAGTAAAAATCTTCTAGTCTCCTTAGAGATTCCAAAATGTATGTTTCTAGACTTATAGAGGTAGAAAAATAAGCTTTTTAAGCCTCCTTAGAAGTTATAAAAATGAACTTTTTTTACTGTTGAAGGAACTTGTAAAAGTGGACTTATTTTAGTTTCCAAAGGTCGCAAAATGTTTTTTTTTTTTTTAGCCTCAAAAGAAGTTGCAAAAGTGTACTCTTTTAGCATCAAAAGTGCTTGCAAATGTTTTGCTAACATTCCAAATAGGTGCAAAACAGTACTTTTTTTTAGCCTCAAAAGAAGTAGCAAAAATTTACTTACTTTAACCCTAAAAAGAGTTGCAAAAGTTTTAAGTCTTCACAGAGGTAGAAAAAAAAAACTTTTTCAAGTCTCCATAGAGATTGCAAAAATGTACTCTCTACATTCTACGATACCCAAGTGAACCACTATTCTACTTCAAATTATTTAGTTTTCACTAATCCACAGTCTGCTCCACAGACAATTTTTAACACAGAAATCTTTAAAATAGCTGTAAGTCTCAACAATAATTAGCTTGACATAATATTAAATTCAACAGGGTTGTGTTAAAATTTTAACAGTCTATAGAATTAAAATCAAATAAAACCCAAGTTGGAAAATATTTACAATCTGCAAAACAATAAAACTGATCAAAAAACTTCTAGCTTTATTTTTCTCTAAATTTTATCCTACATAGAAGTGTTTTAACTTAACTTAAAACACGAGTAATTTATATTTTTGAAATACCCTTATCCGTATTAACCTTAATTTAATCTAAGTTATTTAATACTTACTCTGTCTTATGACTTATTTTGTAACATATGTTACGCGCTTCAGAACATATGTTCCATCTTAGATTCGCTCCTGAGATTATTGTCTTAATTTAATGCAGACAATAATCACCCTAATATTAAGTTAGCTTTTGATGGTGTATTAATTAGAATTAAAACATTAATATTGAGATAGAATATAAACTGAAAAAATCAAGTTTTACTATCAGAATTAATTTTTGCAGATTGCCAATATATTCAAACTTGGTTTTATTTGATTAGATTCTATTCTCAAAGAGCAGACACAACACAAAGGAAGTATATTTGTACTTAATCTGAGAATTCAGCGGAATCAAAAATTGGATTAGTAAAATTTAGATAACAGAAAATAGAACAGTGATACACTTTCGGACAGTATAGAGTAAAAATGTACCATTTCAGTCTCCATACAGGCTAGAAAAAATATACTTTTATAACATCCTAAGAGCTCCCAAAAATGAACTAATGGATTGTTTCTTTCTAGCTTTTATGGCTGTAATATAATTAAACACATTGTCTTTAAAATGAATTCACTTTTTTCTGTCCATCATTCTCAAAATATTATTTTATTTTCAAAAATTAGTATTAATTTAAATTTTGTATATCAACTAAAATCTAATGGAATAATTTAACTTAACATATATTTTATCAACATAATATAATAGAACTACATTTTAGAGTGTAAAGCTACAGGTAATACCATTTGTCAAGAATAATAAAGTTAATATAAATTCTACTTTATACAAAATAACTTACAATTGTATGTAATGAGTATTAAATTTTACCCACAAGGATTCAAATTAAGTTTTAAATGAAACATATTTAACTAAAATCTTGTATAATTAAAACACACCACTTTTTCTAACCTCAAACTTGATGCCTAAACTAACCTAAAAAAAACATGATTTGATCACTTGTTGAGTGCAAAGTGCGAAATGTTGACGTGTATATATATGGCACAAAAAACAACAATTAGAAGTGGTTATAAGTTCTTTGGTTCCTCTATGCAGCACTAGTTATCAAAATATTACCCTCATGAATATCTTTTATCTATGACTGACCCACTAACGGCAAACGGAGGTACAAA
The DNA here is from genome assembly GCA_963513935.1 of Aphrophora alni. NCBI lineage: Eukaryota > Metazoa > Arthropoda > Insecta > Hemiptera > Aphrophoridae > Aphrophora > Aphrophora alni. The sequence goes on along the minus strand of OY740775.1, from coordinate 81,705,261 downwards.
ATATACAATATGGCTTTGCTTCCTTCTATGATATTAAACCTTCCACGGTGGTAGGTGAAGCTGAAATGCAATCTGAAACAGAAATGTTGATGGTTCATTGTTGTGTTGTTCTTCAAGAGTTGTGTGTGATGAGGAAGATGGTGACAGAAGGAAGCTTAGCGGATGGTAGAGTAGGACGGTAAGGATTTTATGGAATACAAGGAAATCAATATTGCTGATTGAGGAGGTTGGGAAAATGGACGGAAAAAGGGCTACTTGTGCTACAATAACAAGGTATTACTATAGAGCACAAAAATGTATTTCATGTACAGTACTACCTCGTTTATCCGGACCTCATTCAACCGGATGTCCGGATTATCCGGATCGATCCAGAACAAAAAATAAAAAATTTAATCAAGGATAAAATAAAGCAAAAGCTTAAAGTTTCAAAATATTTTAATAATTACTGTATTTTGAATAATATTTTAAATAATATTTATAATATTTTGAAACTTTAAGCTTTTGCTTTATTTTATCCTTGAATATGGAGTTTCAACAAGAAATATCTGTTATTACATTAATGTTGATAAAAACGTGATTTCCTCAACACTACAGTGTCGCATCGAGGTATTAGGTCGGGTTGTTGATGCACTGAAAAGAGAAAGTGGAGGAGCAATGACCTCTGCGTCACCATCCCCCTACCCCGATGTGGCATGACAGTGACCTTGTCTATTGTCTATGCCGGCGGGTAACGGGTAGTCTATCACGTGCTAGCGACCGGGAAAAGTCAGGGAATTTGAATGTTCTGGAAATGTCAGGGAATTTTTTAAAAAACCGGGAAAAAAATAAAGAATGCCTGATATTTTAGAAAGTGTAATACAATGACGATGCCTGTAACGGTCCTTAAAGAAAATGTACAACTGTGAAATAAATACAAACCAGGTACATGTTTACAATGCATCATAAACCATCATGTCATTTTTACAACTTTATTGTTGTCGGGTTGCTACGACTCAAGGGTGTAAATCAGTAAATTTGAACATTTTGTCACATCTTAAAGCGGTGCCGCCAGCTTTGGGAACCCCGTTCTTTTTTTTTTGGCAGTTGGCACATCACATCCCCAGTCGGGAGTGTCGAGGACGTGAATGAGAATCGGCATAGTATTTAGAGGTGGGCGTTGTTACTGCTATTTATTTATATTCTTGTGTTAGCGTTTGTGGGTGGAAATGGCGACGAAACGAAAACGTAATGTGCTTACAATGGCCCAAAAGTTAGACGCATTGAATCGTATAGACAGGGCCGCATTGAAACGTCACACCAAATTAAAACAGAGGAAGATAAATGACTTTTTTTGTAAATAACAACTAAACCCTGTGTAAATTAAAAGCATGTGTAAATATTTCAGGTAAGTAAATAAAATGTTTTTCGTCATTTACAGTACATTGTGTAATTTCGTGTATTGTGTAAATTGAATGACTGTGTAAATATTGTGTTTTTTCATGACTTATAAATGGTAAGTTATCATTTTATATTTTGTTTTATTTATCTTTCTATAATTTTGGACTATCCGGATTTTTGATTAACCGGATCACTTCCGGTCCCAATTAGTCCGGATAAACGGGGTTGTACTGTATTTTTATTTATTTACTACAGAAAACAGAACCTACAGACAACATTAACTCAATTTAATTTAATAAAAACAAATGTCAACAACATGTGAACTGAATGGAAGTAAGAAGCAGATAGAAGATACTAACCGGTGGAAAGAAATGTTGACAGGCTAACAACAAAGATGAAAATTAAGGAAACTGAATGTATGCTTTGATTTGGAATTAAAAATGGTGATTTATCGTAAAATTGACTAGCTGTGCTATAATAAATATTAAAGATTTTATTGCAAAGTTACTAATTATACTTCATAATACTTACCCACTCGACATGTAAACTAAACAACTTTCATTGAAATTCACAGAGTAAATATATATGAAGAAAATCTCCTTCTACTATGCTTGTGGTATCTACTCTGTTCAAATATAAATTTTTTTGGATTGTCCCAAAGTTAATTTTTTCCTTATTACAAAAGAAATAATATACAGCTATGTAATAGCAGTAAATACAAATATTATATATATCTTTATATATTTTAAATCTTTATCAGCTGTACAAAGTAAATCTGTAAAATTCAAATTTTAGATAAAAATAACACATAGATTTATTTTAGAACCGAACTACACTTTTCTAAAATTCAATACTTTAACCAAACTAATAATACTGAGTTTGTTTTGGTTCAAAATACCAAACTACATGCATAATTCTCTAGGTCACAAAACGTGAAGCTCAGGTAAATGATTTTGTTTTGTGATAATTGCCCTACTCAAATAGTAAATAATACAGAAATTAAAAAAGTAACATCAATCATGAAATCAAGTACAGAATAAACGAAAAAATGATTGTGACTTACCAAGAATTACTCCTTGACTTCAAAATACTTATAGGTGGGGTTCTCGTATCCATTTATTTGCATATTTGCAACATGCCGTTCTTCTGGTGTTGCTGCTTGATCTACTTCTACGAAACCCTAAACAAAATTGAAATAATTGTAACCATTTGTATAAATTCAAAATAGAACATAAAATTGCAAGCAAAGGATGGTAGTAATTGTTCAATTTGTCTTACAGCTGGACAGCTAGAACTGATTTTGTTGTCTTTATCAATATAATAAATAATAATATTAAGTTCATTTCAAAGATTAAGCATAAATATTTTTTTCTCCTGTAAATCTCGATTACAATTAAATCCCTTATTTTAAACTAAACCAACATCCTTAACCTAAACCTAACAATTATTACTCAATAACTCCATAAAAGGGTCAAGTATGTGGTAAAACCACATGATTTAAGGTCTGTAGGCAAATAGGTACAGTTATTTTAAAAAGTCAAGTCTACCTCCAAAAAATATAAATATACATATTCATAATCAGAATAACTTCTAGTTTTATTTGATACTCTACCCTTAATATTTCCAAAAATAAAATCATTCATCTCGATAGTTTATCGCCCTATTTTTTTTAATATGTGAGTTAATATAAAGAATTTAAATGCACAGTTTGAATTATAATAGGATTTTTAGTCTTGTATGTGTAGACTGGTTGTGGCTCACAAACAGCCACACTTGTGCAAATCATTTATACGAATCATAATAAAACAAAGAGAAATCAATGAAAATACAATCCATCTTTTAATGGTTATTGAATTGTTTATCTCACATTTCACAAAAACTGCTGTTAAAACTTACACGCTCTACATTTTTCATTGTATGGTTAAATTACATTTTATTCGTCATAAAATAAACTATAATATAAGATTTCACATTGAAATTTAATTTCAAAACCAAATAATTTTGTTTTCAGATTTATAGGTTACAGCATGTTCAAGTTAGAGGGAAGACATAATACAGTAGACTCTCATAAATCCGGACTATTGTGGCGGACGGCCGGTCCGGATTCCGAAAAATCCGGATTTCCTGGAGTCGGAGATAAGTCGGACGTGGGGCCGATACGAGCGGTGATGTCGCACATGCAATCGCTATCGGCCCATGCCGATACCCAACGACAATTGTTACACTCTGACATATTAACTAATGGTACTGTTACTGTAATGTACATAATACAGTACTGGACGGCAATTAAGTAAAACACAGGGTAGGGTGTGTCAATTACTTCAGCCGCACGGAAACTTCCACTGCTCGTGAATCATTACAAAATACGTCATTCATGCAATGAGGAAGATCGCGTGAAAATTGAAGGCGCTTAAAGCGGCAAATTGTTATTTAAAAAATTTTACTGTCCGGTCCGGATTTTCGTGATCCGAATTTATGAGAGTCTACTGTATTAAATTTAAATTATGACTAAAATTTGGCCAAATTTGACTAAAACTTTTTTCAAGTTTGTAGTTTTTGCTCCTTACTACCCTAAAGGTCATTTTTTTGTTAGTACTATATTTTTACTACACGTGAGACAATACAAAGAATATATTTAGACAATACAAAGCTTTTGTGAGATTTTATTTGTACACGGAACCAAAACTTTTAAATACAATTCTTGAATTTTGAAAAGATATAAATTTAAACAGAATTTTTAAAAACAATAATAAAGCCCTGGTTATTTTTCTTTAAATATGTGGGGTGTTTATTTAGAGTGATTGTAGTGAATAATTGTAGTTGTGCAATACTCTTGAAAATTTTTGTAGTCTCGCCTTCTTTCTTATTTTGATTTATAGAAAAGCTAGTATGATAGATTTCAGTTTCCTTACATTTTGTAAATCGTCATTCCACCTCTTTTCATTATGAAATGACACTATTTTATTGTTATTATATATAGTTTTTTTTTAAGCTACCTTACCTGCTGTTTATTTTTTAATTTTGTTGGAAAATCCAAAACAGGCTGTGTCCATAGGTTTTCTGAAGTTTTTAAGATTGTTAATGTGTTACAGACTATCTCTTGTGTAAATCCAAAGATTATTATTTCTGTGTCTATGAAAAATAAAGTTTTTCTTCTAAAATGAGTGATGATATCTTTGTTGAAGTGATATTTAGGGTGTACTAAAAAGTTTTAGTGTGAAGTAGTATATTTCTTACCAACAGGATATATTATATAATAATTTTGACTGGATGAAAGTCAAGTATAAAATTCTGAAACACACTGTTTTTTAGAATGTACAGGGTGGCTGAAAAGAAACTTACCACCTCTCTTATTTTATTAAATATTTTAATTCTTTTGCGGAAAACTAAAAAAGCAAAGGTTTAGGTTATTATAATTATGGAGATCTGTGTTGCTCAAAAATATCAAATGGCTTCAAACATCTCTGTAAGACAAGAAAAATCATATAAAATTAATTCTGACCACCCAAACAACATGGCCAAAAAAGTTATTTTATTTACAAAGTTAGATGGGTACGGTATATCCCTTTGTATGACATTATTGTGTTTTTACTCATATTAAATGTTCAAATAATGTTCTCCCTGGATCAACATCAATAGTACAGTCTTTGTTTAAATATGTTTTCAAAAGTTTAGATAGGTTAGGTGGTGATTAAAGAGATTCCCCACAAAACAAGGAAGTTTGTGAAGCAGTGAACCCAACATTTAATGAGAAAATCGATTGTCTTACTTTCTGAGTCGAACCTCCGTACTAGCTTCCGTGTAGCTTTGTAAATAAATTAACTCTTTTGGCCGCCATTTTATTTTATGTAGTCAGAATTTAATTTGAAATGAGGTATTACAATACCTATACATACTATTCGAAATTTTTGAAGAATCCCTCATCCCCTAGCCCCACACAATTAAATAACCTAAACCTTTGGTTTTTTAGGATTTTCCTCTCACCTAAAGAGTTAGCAGCAAAATAGAATTTAAATATTTTACAAAATAAGAGGAATGGTAAGTTTCTTTTCAGCCACCTGTATATTGTTACAATGTTCTTTATGGAGTTTGCTAAAACAAAAACAGTGATTGCAGCTTATTATTTTGATCAGTGCAATACCTATTATACATGATCCTTGTAACACACCTGATTTTGGGGTGAACGCGCACTCCTCCTGCGTAAGGCAGCTACACCAATGACAATGGCAGCCATTAGTGCGATTCCAGCAAACGCTAGAGTAAAGTATACACTCCTTGTTTCCTTGTGATAAACTGCTCTTGTGTTTGTCTGTGAGAAACTCTGCAACCAAAACATCAATGTTAGGTTTCGTAATATAAAATATTACTTATATCAAGGCATTTTGTGAAAAGGTGATAATATTTTAATATATATTATATAACAGTTGCAAATAATATATAGACTTATTATTAACCCTTTGAGTCCCACTGACAACATGTGTTTGAATTTGGCGCCTCATCTATCCACTGTGGTATTGATAAACTATTTGGTAGTGCTGCATACAGAAAACCTCAGGGAGTCTCATGGTTATATTTAGTTTTTCTGTCAATGATATGGCAACACTGGTAAACAACTAATTCTACAACTGTTTTGTTTTACTAGTATCCAGATGATGGTACTTGTAAACACAAATGGCTTCACGTTCGTATAGTTTATTTGATGATGAAATTAATGAATATTTGTATAGTGATTTACCTGATGAAAATATAGATAATGAAGATGATTAGGTGAAAAAAGTGAATTAAATTTTGGTATAGAATCATATGAAACAAGTGTTATTGATGTTGGCGTTAGCTCTAGGCTTTCCAAAGATATTTCTGTTTTTGAAATTAAGCCTATTGTAAATATTTCAGTTCCTGGTAATCATCCTCAATGTTTAGAATATGAAGATGAAGAAGAAATAAAGACTGAAGCCTCATGTAAGCTTATATGTAAACACCTAAGGAGAAAGTTACATTTGAATGGGTGAATGTCAGCATTTACACCTAAATTAAAATTTTTAAAACTCTTTAACTGGAATAAGCCAGTGACTATGAAACAAGAAAATTCTACTGGTTTAGAGATATTTTCACAGCTGTTTATCCTAGATGTTACAAAACCACATTGCAGATAAGAAAAATTAGTTCTGTTTTTTATCTATGTGACTCATGTTAGGAAGAACAAAATTAGAGATTATTGGTTGACTGATAGCCTGTTTGAAACTGAAATATTGTATAGTTAAATATTTGGAAAGATCATGAGTCACAACAGATCCCAATCACTTTCATGAATAATTTATCACTTCAATAATTCCATTTTTTACTAAGAATTTTTCATTTGGTCGCCTGCATAAAATAAACCCCGTCCTTTGTTCCTTGAATAAAGCCTTCTCCTCAGTGTTTACTCCTTTTGAAAAACTCAATATTGATGGGACACTATTTTTATTTAAAGGAAGATTTTGCTTCAAACAATACAATTAAAAAAAAAAAAGTTCAATTTGATTTAAATTTTTTTATTTAGTCAGATTATGAACTAGTTTCATAAACAGTGTGTAGGTACACAAACACAACTGGAGTTTTCTGAGTAAAGAGAAAAAGTAGATATTAGTGGTCAAACAGTCCCAACACTTTTAGGACAATTTTTTGATACAGGACACAAAATTTAATTACAGTAGAACCCCTCTAATCCGCCCTCGGGTGGTCTGTTACTCCGGTTAATCCGACCATGCTCGAGCTCACGATATTGTGCCAACTTGCCGATGACTCACGGCCCGTCTGGCGCCATTCTTTCTGATTTGTTATCGCTATCTTGCTTCAGTGCTGTGTCATCTCTCGTGTTGTTTCTATTGATTTGCTATAGTACTTGTAAAGTTTATATATAACTTATTTCACTTAAAAAAAAACCTCATTACATAATATGTAATAAATATTGACTTTTTTCGGATAATCCAACCTTTTTTTGCATTCCGACCATGCCCCCAGTCCCGAAGGTGACGGATTAGAGGGGTTCTACTGTAGATAATGTTTTCGTGGTTAGCCGATGAACTGTATAAATATGAGGAACAGTAAAACCTGTCAACAAGGATTGCCCTAAAAACTGCAAGGACATTGGTACAACTGATACTCATTATATGGACAAAATGTTGGCAAGATAAGCGAGAAGTGCACATACTTACAACCAAGCATGGTCATGAAAAGGCTGAGATTGGAAAAACTAATAATTATAGGAGACAAAATTGTAAAACCTATTACTATCCTCATAAGCCCAGTTGATATTGGTGATATGCAGCTGTCTTTAAACTAATCAGACAGCAACTATCTAAAGTGGTATACAAAAATTATTTGCTCACGTCTTAGAGATGACAGTAAAAAATGCCCATATCCTTCAAAAAATGAAATAATTAAGCTACACTCAGCTAAGTGAATTAAGAAAGAACTAGTCTGGGAAATAACAGTAAAACAGTGAACTAAAAACCAACCGCAAAGAACAGCCATCACCAAGAGACATACCTACTAAGTCTAAATCCAAAAAAAAAAAAAAAAAATTAGAACCAGTTCCCCTAATAGAAAAAAATCCACAACCTAGACAGAGCACAATGTCATATTTGCAGACAAGAGGACCAAATAACAGGAAAGACATACTACATGGGTAGTCCTTATGGAGTCCCACTCTGCATTCATCCTAAAATAAAGGACTGATTACCACTCTTCACCATTTTTTTGCTTTTGTATGTAGCTTCTTATTTAAAAAAAAATATTCTTAATTTTTTATTTGTTTGTGAATTAATTTAGTAAAGGTAAACCAAATAAAATTTGTTTATAAATTAAATTATAAACATTGAAGTTTTCCTTTCCTCCAAAGTTGCAATTTACAGAAAAAAACCTGGGCTTGTAAGCTTATGCTGCTGTAACTATATAAAAGAAAAAAACACCAATATAATACCCAACTTGATAATGAGAGTTGATTTATAGTCTCGAAATGTCACCATGAATTAGTTTTCATATACACAAATGATGGCAAATGTCCGATTATACCATATTAATTATATGAACATTCCATCATCATTTCAAAAAACCACAATATAGATTTAGTTTAGATTTATTACTAATGGACAAATTGTAGAATTCTAAATATTTTTAACACATTATAAAATAAAATCTCAAAACAACTGAATTTCTCGAAAGTGGTATTTTTTAATTATAAAAAATCTGTTAAATATTGTATAGCTAAATATTGTTAAATTACTTTCAATTTGTATAGCTAACATCATCCATGTCTAAGCTAGGGTAGCAACCAATGTGCATATAGGCTTTGTTAAAAGTGGGACAAAAAATCCAACCCTAGGACTATTATATAAAAAAATAATAAACCTGATGTGTAATTTCATAAAAATATGCAAAAGCATTGTAAAGTAGTTATACAGATGGACCAATATGTGCATATACCAGGCTCCTGGAATTAGAGGTCGCATGGTGAGAAAAAAATCTCACTTTTACAATTGTTATAGTGGAAACTATTTATTACTAAATTTAGGGTCTTGATACTCAAACTATGCCTTGGCTGACTCCTTACATTGGTCTTCCACGTATAGCCGTGACTCATTTCCGCAGGGGGTAGACCACTTATGATTCCTTTGTTGAGAAGTTTTATCTCTACATGCGACCAAATTTGTAGTTGAATTGTTTTGTGTGTTTTGTTTATTACTTATTATTTAATTTTAATTAGTTATTGTGTTAAATAGTATGTAAATAAGTTGTTTTTTGTTTTGAATCGAACATTTAGAACAAGTTATGGCCTCAGTGCCAGATAATGATTTATTAGAAAGTTGGCTTGAGGAGGATATTTTCACAAACCAAGGAGGGAAGATTAAATGCGGATACTGCCCTTCCAAGAAAAATCGCTGTACACAACATCAGTGTAATAACTGCACAAAGCCAATTTGCAAGGAGCATACTGGATCAACAACACTTTTGTGTACTGACTGCATCACAATGGGTGTAAACGTAGAATAAAGATTGTATAGACTTTTTTGTACAAGTATTTTGTTAATAATTACACTTAAAATTTTGCTATACCAATTGTTCTTATTTTCTTTTGTAGCAAATCACATGATTTACTCAATTTACCAAAAAAACAAACCTTTATTTACTTTATAACTGTCATAAAAAAATTGTTTACACCACAGCAACTGAAACATAATTTTTACATGAATTTGAGTGTTTATACAGCATACAAGAGGTAAAAACACAATTGAAATTTTTTCTCTGCGTGCGACCAAATATGTTCGTCCTGACCATACGACCTCTCTTGGTTTCAATTTTAAAGAAACATTATAAAACATTGTTTTGGGACTCTTTTAGGACTAAAAAAGCAAAATTTTAATAATTCTCTTTTAGTTTAGCTCCCTTCTTTATAAAAAAAATTCCTTTCAACTTAAAGTAAAATAATAGGAATATATATATTTATTTTAAAATTCTTTTAATTATCATTTTAGATAGACAATATATCAACTTTTGGTTTGGTCAGCTCATTATTCCTTTTGAAAAAAATGTATTACTCGATGTAGGATTACCAATTAACCTTTCGGCATTTTGCTCCCTTCCAACATCTCATACAGTCCTGTTCGGACTTGCAGGTCAAATCTCTTTTCCAGTTATTTTCAAAAAGGAAAATTAGCTAAGAGACATGAAACCAATTGCAATAAATATATTTTGGCCATAATTTGTTAACAGCTTTTTAAAATGAGACGTAAACTAACCTTTAATTTACCGTTTTTTAAAACAATACATTCATATTAATTTTAGACAAGCGAAATTTCCATTAATATCACAACTAACAATAATTATTAGATCTGGTCTACAGAAAATTGTTTATTTTTATAATTTTAAAATCATACACTTGAATGAATAAATAAATAAATAAATATATATATATATATATATATATATATATTTTAAATGATTATGAATGAAAGAATACTTACAGGCTCATTATGACCAAGTTCATGCGCAAGAGCTTTAGATATACGAGGCTGTGTAATAATAGCAGAGTCTGCAGGTACTCCGTGAGCTGGGGCGAGGCCTACTGGAGATGATGTGGATGTAGTATGTTCATCTTCCAATGTCTCGGCATCATACGCTGAAGCCACTCGTGCTTTCTCTTCTCGCAATTCATTTCTTTCTCGTTTATGTTGTTCTTTCCTTTGCTTTTCCAGTATTCGTTCCCTTTCTTTATCTGAAATGAATTTTTAAATGCCGGTTTGGAAAGGGGTTTAATATTAATGTGATGATATGCACTTATATATATATTGTGTATATTTTTAATTAACTCTGGATAATTTTAAAAAATGAAATTTAGATTAAAACAAAAATAAAATAAACTGTTACTGACTGCCATCTTGAAAGGCTTGATATGATAGCAATGTTTTTATCTTAAGTGATTTTTTAAAATGCTCCAAGGATAAGAAATGACCGTGTAGAAGTAAATGTACAAACATTGTTGATATAAATTACATGTATTGTAAAGAATTTTGAATCAAGGTAATAATAAAAATTATACAATAATTAAATAAGCAATATTGTAAAACATTAGACAATACTTCTATAAAAATAAATGAACAGAATTTTTAAAATTTATGATATTTATAAGCCGTAGGTTGCTTTTATGCTTGGTATTGGAAGTATGTGTAGTCTTATTAAGAAGTGTGTTGCATTTTTTAAGTAACAAATTATTTCAAGATAAGATATACATACTGATAGATTGGGCTGTTTGAAAAATCAAAGACTTTAATAAGTGATGGCTTTCAATTCAAAAGTTTAATTTTATCTTTGATGTTTGTCATCTTATTTAAGTATACACATAGTTTCAAGAAGATCTGTCTAATATTTTTGACATCGTTCGAAAAGTGATGTTTGCATTTCTTTCCTGCAATAAAATAACGAGAATTTAATGTACTGATAAAGCACTCTATTGTGTGGAAAAACCTTTTAGGAAACTGAAGAGCTAAAGGTATTATGGGGAGTTTGTTCTGTCGCATAAAATGGTTCACTGAATGGCGCCCAGGATGTCCTAATAAGATCACAAATCAAAAAACTTTCAATAAAATCTATGATATCGTGTTGGATTATCTTTGACTGAAGAACATGGGATAGCTGAGATCGTAAACATCACAGAGGAATGTGATTTTAATATCCTTCATTGATGAGTAAACTATCGTCATGATGAGTGCCTTGCATGTTGATATTAGACATACTTTATTACCATAAATACATCCTACTACAATTAATTTTTTTAACACATTGAGTACTAGGATGACGATCTATCATCGATTGTAAAGTATGGTAAAATTCCAGACCAAACGAGCTATCATCACTCCAGTACTAGGTGAAAAAACCCAGCTGTCAATGTAATACTTTTACATTTTCTATGTATATAAAACACTTATCATATACAAACTGGGCATTTTTCTGTACCTAACATTATAATTAACCAATGAACAGCCTAATTCAAGTTTTAGTAATAGTTAATTAATTATTGGACTTTAATAAGTGTCAGCTGACACTTGAAGTTCAGCTGATCTGTACTATGCAGTTTACCAGTTTAGTTGGTAGTTGTTGTTTTCTATTTTGTGTTTTGAAAGTAATTTTTTAGTTATTGATATTTATTGTGTTTGTAAGTGTTTATTTTTTATATTTAAGTTCTTTAGTGATAATTTATCTTTATATTATTATTTCTAACTTGTGGTAATATTTTATAATGTAAAATTGAGAGTGATTTTATGATGCTAAGCGAAATTGACAAACATATTTATGATTCGGATTCTACCTTAGCTTCTGAACATTCACTTAATTTATTTGATGATGACAGTGATGCTGACCCCAACATATGTTCCTGAGAATGATAACATAGGCATTAAAAAAAAAAAATTCCCTGGCAGAGACCTAAACCCTGACACCTATGAACATTTCTACTTCAACTAGGCCTAGGCTATTAAACAGAATGGTATTAGTGATTCTTCATCGTTCGACTCAAATATTGAAGAGTAGAGTGAAACAGAAATATATTCCAATCATTACTCAGTTATTTTCATATTGTCGACTATTCTGAACTTCCACAAATAAATCATCCCGGTTAATAATCCTTCTCAACCGTTAGTAGAACATTCTATAAACTATTTCAGTTATATTATTTCGCACACCAACATCTATCAGTTGATGAATCCTTAATAGGCACCAAAAGTCAAACTTCACTCATGCAATACATGGCTAATAAGAATCACCACAGGTGGGGAATTAAACTTTGGATACTTTATGAATCCGTTTTTAAATATTGCTTAAGTTTTTTTTAACAAAGGAAAGAAGTCTGATAAAAACAGAGAGGAAATTAAACAATTTGGTTTGGCATATTGTGCTATTTTTTTTCATATCATATCATATCATTTTTATTGCACAACATTACTTCAAAAAGAACAGGTGCAGAGTCATTTAGATCACTATAACTAATTGATTAATACTAACAAAATATAAAATTCATTCTTCACAATTAATTCAGAGAGGATTATTAAAGTATTCATCTGTACTAAAATAAACTTTTTTTACAACTTGCTCGTTTATAACATTTTAAAAACAAGCAAGACTGAGAATCTTAAACATTTGCGGCAAACAGTTATACAATTTTACTCCCACATACTGTGGACTATTTTCAAACAACTTTAAACGAAGGCATGGAAATCTGTAATTTTCTTTAGCTCTAGTACTATACCCATGCTTAAAACTGTTTTTTACAAAGCCTGCTTTATTTTTGTGGGCCCAGACTAAAGTTTCATAAATATAAAGTCCTGGCAATGTGAGTATGTTACAATCTCTAAAAAGGACATTACAACTTCTTTTTAAAATGTTATGTAACAAATAAAGAAATTCCATTTCTAGACCACTCAGAAATTTCTGATAGACTGCACATTTTGAACTGAGAAGTCTCTCCAGGTAGGTCAGATGTTGAAAAAGGAGCCTTCAGCAAACTTTTCGAAACATGGTAAGGCTTCCAAACGATATACTGTATATATTTTAGTATTAAAAAATCCATAAAATAGTAGTTACATACAAATGTTATTGCAGTTTAATTTACTATCAATAACCAGATAATTCATCATCTAATGTAATTTTATTTCCAAATATTGCCTTTATTACCTTCTTGCATAGCCGTAACTTCAGCTTTGTATTTATCCAAAATGGCTGCCTCTGCATCTCGTGTCATAGAAAGCAATGAGCCTGGTGTATCATCCTTACTTCGCAAAGCTTGGATATAGTCAGACATCAGTTGAGAAATTTTGGCTGAGAGTTCGGGATATCTGTAAATACAAATTCATAATGTGAAATATGAGTTTTAAAATGAGTATAAATTTGAAAGAAAAGATTTCAACAAATCTTAAGTTATTGAATAAAGAATGTATACACAATCAACTACTAAAAAATAACTAAAATAAGAATGTTCATTGTTTGGTGTCCAAGTCACTTTGTATAATATAATGAGTAATAAATTATTTATATTACCTTAAGATGGAGCTACGACTCCGAAACGCGTCTTTGTAATTAAGACAAACGCAAAGTCACATGACGGAACTATAAAGGTAATATAAATAATATATTACTCATTATAAAATAAGAAGAAGGAAAAAAACCAAGACTACAAACAAACTAATATTTCAGGTAAATTCTGGACTTATAAATTTGAACAATGGTCAATGGTGTAAAATTAGAATTAGGAGTTAGCCAAAAATTAAGACAAACTCACATTTTAGTCAACAATAAATTACGAGCAATAGCAAATATAGTAGAGTCTCGCAAACTCGGCACTCGATAACCCGGCAGTCCGGATTACTCGGCGACCCCGACGGGAAAAAATGTATTGCTAAAAACAGAGATGTTCGTAAAAGTTCGTCAGATCCCAAAGTGGGCATTAACTGCGATCGCTCGAATTTTGTTGATGGTACTTTTCCCACGTTAATCTCGTCACAAAGCTTTCTTACAGATTCCCCTCTGTCAAGTCTTTTTAACACATTTAACTGCGTCTCAAACGAAACCAACACACGCTTCCATTTTCGTAACTCGCTCATTTTTATTTACTGTATATACTGTGCGTAGATCATAACCTGTCAAAGAAAACTGAAAAGAAATGTTATATTTTCCATAATATATACTAAATTGATTCGTGGAAAAAAAGCGACCCATCAAAAATTTTTGCAGGTGTATGTCTGCTATATCGACGGTTTGCCAATGCCGCGGTGTTATTATGCCGCCGACAATGGGATACCGCTATCGACAAAGTCGTTTGACTCGCCGCTTTGGTGCCGCAGTGTTTTCACACCGCCGACAATGGGATACCGCTATCGACAAAGTCGTTTTATATCGCCACCGCTTTGGTGTTTTAATTACAATTTATTTTTGCCCTTATTCCCGATAACCCGGCATTTCACAAACTCGGCACACTTCCGGTCCACATTACGCTGAGCTTGCGGGACTCTACTGTACTAAGAAATAGTAAGGGTAAGGTGGGAAAAGTACATAATAAGGTTAGATTCATAATAAGAAGTAATTATGATTTGACTTCATAAATAATTGTACATATAAAGGCTGTCCAGAAAGTAACAGATGTTTTGGCCTATCACGGCGGTGGGCGGTGCTAGAGCCACCATCTTAGTGTCAGAAAGTTCCTACACTCAGTACACATCCAGCTGTGGTAACATGCGGACTGTGTTTCCTTGTTACTTTGTCTCTGTGACGTGTTAAAATGTGTGGTGAATAGAAAATCCCGCCACTTGTGAGGTACATCTGTGATTAGGTTTTTGTTGGTAAAAAACCACAAACCAATTGATATTTATCGCTAACTTTATGATGTGTATGGAAAAGGAATAATGAGTGAAAGCCGAGTAAAGCAATGGTGCATTGATTTTAAAAATGGCCATACCAATGTTCACAATGATGACCGCAGTGGTAGGCCTAGCCTTGTGACTGGTGAACTGGTGATGAAAATCTACGACAAAATTCGTGAAAATCATCATTTCATGATTACGGAACTTTCTGATCATTTCCCCTAAATTTCACGAAGTTTCGTGCATGAAATTGTGGTAGAAAAGCTTGGTTACTGTCAGCATGGGACAATCTCCAACCAGTAATTAATAAAATTATTAAACATTCAATTAATAATAAAGATATACTAATAATAGAAATAATAAGCATTGTATAATAGAAATAAGTAATTGTAAAGTGTAATTGAACAATCTTCAAATCAACATAAGAGTAACCTAATGATTACTAATAGACAGTTTAAAACATTACAAGTTAAAATATAATTTCAAATTGTGCGTGTCAGATAACCAACAGACGTTGCAGAAGTCCGTTCTAGCAGGAAATTAAACCCTGGAGATATTTCCCATAAGACTCAGCAACGAGCGTCTTGCCAAGCAACAAGAAGCGTGCATATTTCAGTCTTAGTCTGGAGAAAGAGCAGTAAAGTCTTTGTCAGGATTCAGCATCTAGCAGTCGCGTTATGAGACGACTGGGGTAGATTCACTTTCAACACGAACATGGAGGATTTCTAGTGTTTGTGACGTTGAGCCAAACTTAAATATATGGACTGGTAATTCGTGAGTAAAGTGGAACACTTTAAAACTTAGTAATCATGAGATAAACTAAATTAAAAAGAATGGTGAAAAACTCTAATTTTTGAACTCTATACATGTTTGATTCTTATATTTCATAATAATGAATTTTAGTTTTTTGTAATTCTCCTGTGGAGAAACATGATAAAGTTGTTGTTTCTGAATAGAATAAAAGGAAGATTTCTTGTTTTTCTAAATATGTCTGGCTAGTTTATTTGTGTTAACCATGTGCCATGTTGTAGGAGTAACTGCTAAGTACGATTAAGATTGATACCTTGCCCTTCAGGTGAAATAATAATAAATGTAATGTTAAGTTTGTAAGAACGCAGACTTACAAACCAAAGTCACTTAATTTAATTGATAAACGAAGTATTTAGGTAAGCTTAACTTACAAATGACGCCCGAACATAGGGTTAGTACATAAAAATATAATTTCAACTCGCATAACTTACATTACCACAAATTTTGTGCTAGCGTCAGTACCACAACACTTTGATACTGACGCCGAACTGCATAAACCAGTGGTTGAAACATAATAAAATTTGTTTTATTTCAAAATGTCTGTGACTTTCTGGACAGCCCTCTTATTTTGTTTAAACTCATTGATATTGAGAATAAATAAATAGTAAATGAATAATTTCAAATAGTTTAATGTTTTTGGAAAGTCTAGTTTAAGTTATTGCAATGTTTAAAATATGTAAGAAAGATGAACTGGTTATGAGAGATTAAAAGTGGAAAACAGAAGTGACGTATCTTTGAACATAAGTAGTTGTGATAAGAACTTGGCGTAAATCATCTGTACATTAGTAGAGTGAAATGGGATTTTATGAGTAGCTGAATTCTATGAAACTTTTATACAGTATATGAAAAGCGATGATACATAGAAGGCAGAGAGAACTGGAATCAGTTTTACCAAAAGGGATTTCCTTTTTCAAGCTATCAGTAGTACTAGAGATTTCGTCGTAGAGAGAGGGAAGTAAAACGTGATCGCTCTTACACATAATGTTATCAAGTATGTGTTTTTAAACAATAAATAATGAGAGACTAAAATTAAGTTTTTCAAAATACAAAAGTGAATAATGAATTATTGAAGTTATATTTTGAACACGTTGGAAATTTGAAGATAGATTTTTTTTTTTAAAACATTAAAAAAATCTTAATAACAAACATGGATTATTATTCAATTTAAATTAATTCATTGATCTGGTTATAAAGTTATTTAATAATGATGGAATTTACATGTTAATAATAAGGTTTAATTAGGACATTTGTCATCATTTATGCATATGAAAACTAATAAACGATGTTTTAAGAGTAAAAATAAACTCTAAGTTATCAATTGTGAAACTAAAACATTAAGAGAACAACAACAATATTGCCAAGCAACCTAGGGCCATATTGGAAACTCAAATATATTTACACTATTAAATGTGAATGTGACAGACAATATACTGGCATGATAAAAAGACCTATAGATATAAGAATTACTGAACACCAAAATAACTTGTGATTAGGCACAACGGATAAATCAAAAATAGCAGAACATATTTGGCCTGAAAATCACAAGCTTATCTGGGAAGAGGAAAATTAATATACAGGCGAAACTCGTTAATCCGAATATTTGTTTGCTCGAGGCGTTCGGACTATCAAAAAGTTCGGATTACTGAAGAAATGCAAAAAAACGCCAGAAATAATTTAAAACAAATTTTATTACTGTACAATAAATTCAAAAACTACTATACAGTACATAATAAAGTTGTACAATACAATAAATAACTTTGTAATACAATAAATAACTTTACAATAAAAAGTCTTTAATCGTTTTCTGACCTGCTTTTTTTATCGACTTACGAAACGCGTCATCACGCAGTTGACGAAGGGCGAGGATCTGGTATAGTACCAATAGTGAAACGACCTGACTAGTGACTCATCTCAACTATCCTTTACTTTGTTTACGTTTCCGTTGTTGTGACATGGGAATTCTAAGAAATGGCAACTGAAGGCCGTTCAGAGTAGCGCGGCGTTCGGAGTACCGTGCGTGCGGATTAACGAGTTTCGCCTGTACCAGGAAAAACCTTATATAAATGAAAACTATTTGAATCCTCATACATAAAGCTATTGGACAATCTATCAGCCAAACTAGTTTAGAAATAAGACCATTATGGCTTCAGTTAATAGAAACTGATTAAAAATCGGAGATAAAAATTCTTCTACTTTCAACAAGACTGAAATTTTGCCATTTAATCCACAAATGGGAATGATGTGATCAAAGAGGGGTCAAAAGGTATTACACTTTTTTTATTACACCTTTATAGTCTAATGAACCAGAAGAAAGAAAAAAAAACTTGAAGAAGAAAAACATTTTCAAAAGAAAAAGTGTGTTGTCTCATACTTTACAGGGAAAAACCCTGTAAAAAAGTAGTGTCTAAAGGGTTAAAGTCTACACACCAGTAATTGGAAAGTTACGTAAGAACATATAAATTATTCAAACAATTATTCTTTATCTGAATATGTAATCGTTCCAGATTGCTTAGTTGTAAGAAATTTATATACTCATTTCTCAATCAATTCTTACCTATCCAGCATCTGCAACGATTGATTAACCATGTGATCAATGTCTACCAAATGTTCTAACGTGATTGCTTTCTCTCGCTCAGCTTGCTCCAGACTTGAACTCAACAGATGACGGTAGTGAGATATGGTGTGATGTCTATCTTTGTGCAGTGACCGGAGTAGCTTCTGGAGGCATTTCTGGACTCTGTGAGTCTAAAATAAATAAATATTATATTATAATTTTGTTAAAGTGCCCTTATTAAATCTGGCAAACTTTATTTAGGTAATTCATCATAATCAGAGAAAATATTAAAAATAGCTGTTCGAATCATTACTTATTCAAAATTTTGAGTGTCATAAAAACTTGTTATTCATTTATTAAAAAAAAAAAAAATTTGTATTTTAGATGGTTGATGTACAGTACGAAACACTATTTCAGTAACCTATCCAGAATTTTTACAGCTTTTTCAAAATTATAAAACTTATTTTAAACTTTGAATTTTGAATGAAATCTGACTTCCTTGTTTTATAGGTTATTTGCAAATCTACTTTTTTGTTGGCTGACTTCATAATTTTATTTGTAATATTATTGTATTATAATATTAGTATACAAATGTTGACAAGTCACCTATTTGTTTGGCTTTTTCGAACCAAAACAAAAATACTTGAGAGGAAGAAAGTAAAATAAAATCTCCCACAGTACAGCTATCCTAAACTTCGACTTACAAAGGTCTGTAGGTCAAAACTTCCAGTTATAAAGAAGATTTTATTAAAACTTCAACTTGTAGAAATTTTCGAGCGCCTACCTTTGAATTATAGAGGTTTTACCAATACACCTAGAAAACCAACAAAATTAGTCTTATAAAGGTTCTTTCTTTAAAATAATCCCCTTATAGAAGGAAAATTAACATTGGGGTTATGGAAAGTTGAAGAGGAATGGCAAAAATTAGAAATATCAAGGGATTCGAGCTGTCGAGATTAGAGTTATTACGGTTTCACTGTAACAATAAAACAAGAGATGTTTTAGACTAAACTTAAGCACTTTACTTCCCATATATAACAGAAAAAGTTATGTGATAAATATGGGTAAAAAAATTAATGAATAAATATTTCTTTTAAAGTTTACAACAACATCTTTGGTTTTATAGTTATTTGACAATTACGGATTGAAAATTTGTAATCTAAGAAAGGAACACAAACCTAAAGCTAGGCCTAAGCAATAACTAACACTAAATCAGAAAACAACAAGTCAGGAACGGCAAACCAGTGATTTTGTTTTTAATTACTTAGCAGGATTGTCATGAAAGATAAGGGTGTATCATTTTCTTTAGACTCTTTCTTTTGATTAGAAATATTGTTTTGAACATTTATAGATTGAGGATATCCAATGATAACTAAGTCATAGCTAATATGATTTGGTTCTAAATTTATACTATCCATATCAAAACAAATTTATTAGCTTTGTCAAATAAGTAATGAACTATTCCTTTCTGTCAACATTAGGATGGTTAGAAAAATATTATTTTCTGATGCTTACATTTGGAGGGCTATCATTAAGTGCTTGTGTATAACAGGTCATAGCTTCCTTCTTTCTTTGGTTAATATGCGCCATAACTCTCTGCTGATGCATTGCTACAAGTTGATGTTTCTCTGCGGCTCCTTCTTCCTCAAGTGATTGCACTGTTTGTTGAAAACGTAATGTCATGCGTTGTTTAAACTCTTCAGCCATGTGAGGGTCACTTGTGCGCATGTCTTGGTAACGCTCTTCCAAGTCTGACCAATCCTTCATTACCTAGAAGAATAAAAATTGTGAGTAAAATGTACAAATAACCTATATTTTCAACGTTTAAAAAGCTCAAGATATTTTGTAATTACTTTGATAATTATAGCAATCTAGGTTCTTTTATCCTCAATATCATTTCTAACATGGAACAACAATCATTATCCATTCCTCAGGTCTCAACTGTTGTAAATTCCACTCCGCCTTGACTGATTAAAAGATATCAATGTTGATCCGACGACACCAGCAATAGATAAAAAGGACTTTCCACACCTCATTCATTCACTGGAGTATATTACTTTACTTTACTTGTAACACAGCATTTAGTCCACATTTTAAATATGTTGTACGTCTTTTCGAATTTAAATTATAGGTCTGCATTACATTAAAAGGAACATTACACTTATATTATTACACAAAACATTTTCATGACATCAGATACTCTTCTACAGAATAAAAAGTGTGATCTACGTGGTTGTGCCTGAGGGAACGCTGAAACTCTCGGAAGAAAGATTTTTTTATATTATCCAGAAGTTGATTATAAAGCTTCAAACTAAAATAATATACACTATGCTTTCGAAAAATTTAATTGGTGTATTGGAAATTGTAGCATTTTCATCTGCACGTTATAATTATGGTGGTGTTGATTTATTTAAAAAATATTCTAGTTTGATTATATACAGTATAAACACGATAACGTTGAAATTTAATATTTTCTGAAAAAAAGTTTATGCCTCATTAAAATTTAAATTAAACATTATTCTTGTTATTCTTTTTTTAAATCTAAAATTTTTTATGGATTCATTAAATTCCCCAGAAAACCACACCATATCTCAGCTGAGAACAGAAATAGGCAAATAAAACAGACTTAACAGTGTCCAAACTTTCCGTCAACAAAACCATTCGAAGAGCAAAACAAGCTGTTTCAAACGAGCCCACAAGGTTTGAAAAATGACTTTTGCAATATAAATTTTCACCCCCAAAATGAGAAGAAATTTCCTTTAATATCAAATTTAATGTAGCATTAAAATAAATTATTTTCTTTTTGATGATCTTTTTAATATAAAAAGTTGGATTTCAATTTAAAATATACACCCACCCAACTTAGCTTTCTGTACAGATGAAATTTATTTGCTGATAAACGGCAGATGAAAAGTATATGCTTCCAATTTATTCTTAGCCATTGTGGAATTTGAGGAATTGCCTGGCTGGTCTAGTGAAAGAACTGAGACCTGGACTCTTTGAAAAGGTTTCTTTTAGTTGATCTTTGGCAGTAGTAAAGTAAAATTGAGAATGACCTGAACTGATCAATGGATAAACGGACTTCAGATAACTTGCTCTTCGATATTCAGCCCACATCCACTGAAGCGTCCCTTAATCAGGGAATGCCACTTTTGCTGTCTGTGCAAGAACTGGTCATATTATTACCCAGGCATATCAGAACAAATATAATTTGGCAGTTTCCTTTTTGTGACAAATATGTGGCAACAATTGAACATATCCTTCTCCAATGTGACTCAAAATATTGGTTGTGACAATCTTGTAAAAATGAAAAAAAAGAATTAACCAACAAGGACATTTTAAGGAATAAGAGATATTGGTCATTGGTGTATGAGGACATTAAGTAATAGGGCTAACTTAATTTTCATAGCTTGTCATAAGAAGTAAGATTCTTTTATGTATTACAGAGGAATTATAATTATCATCTGTGTATAGCTTGGTTTGCATTTGAATTAATGTAGTTTGTGTCTAAACATTTAATGTAAAATACAAAATTTAAATAGGTGTTTTACAAATTTCAAAGTATAAATTAAAATGTGTTTACGATTATTATACTTGTTTATATTAGTTAAATAAATCAACATACATTTTCTAACATGCTTTCAATGTCTCCTTAATTACCTTAGTTACTTTCTCTCTATGCATTTCTTCCAACCGTTGTTGAGCTTCTTTATACGCATGATGTTCCGACCTCGGATCAAAATGTGTAAAGTAAGGGTCCGGTGTTGGCAAACCTGTTGTCGGTCTTGGCGGTAATGTTGTAGTCGTGCTTGTTGTAGTGGTAGTAGTGCTTGATCCTCCTGACAATGAATTGTCATCGTAACTGTCATAGCTATCATCATCGTCTTCGTCATCATCAATGTCGTCATCGGACTCTTCATCTATGTCATCATCTGCATCATCAACGTTATCAAATACATCAACACCACCAACAGAAGGGGACGGAGCGACTGCTTTTTTTAATGTTATTTTATCTGAAAATAAAATAAATGTTTAGTAATTTACAAAATAAAAGAAAAAATTTGGTTCACATATTTAGAATTGATAGTTTAAACATTTTTTCTTTACAATTTGAGGTTATTTCGTTAGTTCAATAAAGGGAGGTTAATGAACGACACAGAAGAATATGAAATATATTAGAAGATTCCAAAATGAACCAGATAATATTGTAAACCACCAGACATCATTCCATTACCATTACAATTTTAACACAGCTATTATTAATCATTTAAATAAGATAAGGGACGCAAGAATTGATAGGTTGTATTGATCTCATCAGTTCTACATCATCTTCCTCGAGGTGTTCACCTATAATATTCCAGAATACTCATGTTTTGTGTGATATTTATGTGCAACCTGTAATGTATGTACTTTTGTTTTAATGTTTGACAATCTCTTTGGAGTGATATAATATTAAGCATTTGATGATGGAGTTAAAGCTCCGAAACATGCCATCATTTTAATATGACTAAGAGGTCACGTGACTGATATATAAGCAGGTAATATTCAATTATTTAATAAACACCCGTTTCAATCATCTCATGACCAATTACGATAATGTATTCACTTGTACGGTTTCGAATTCAATTTGGTATTCACCTTCAGGCAGGTACTAAAAGACACAATCCATCTGTAAGGTCATCAGAAAAACAATATACATACAAAAACAATAGACTAAACCCACCAAATCGTCAGGCTAACATATGGGGCTGCTATTAAACTGATCACTAATAGTTATTTCTCTCTTAGTTGGGAGTTACTCTCACCAAACTTCATTTTGTGTAGGGTAGAAAAAAAAAAAATGTTCAAATTAAATGACAGTTCAACACAAACACATTTTGTGGGATCAATTTTACCACTTGATAAATTTCAAATTTCCCCGCAACACTCATATCAACTTTTCAGACATGATCTTAATAATTTGAAGTTTATCTAAAAGTCTGTGCGACTATGGTTGTAATTAATCAAATGAACAGTATAATTGGACTTATGGAATTATTTTATTCTTCTCCGGTATGTGTTCACTAAATATTTTGAAATGTCTGTAGTCTTATGTAATATTTGGGATATATATTGTACACAAAAGTGTAAACTCAAGGTTATTTTACTTATGTCTTTCTTTTTGTTACAATTTGGTTTTAATTGAGTTTCCAAAATTTGTTGTGCATTATAAATGTGACGGCAACATTTTGTTTGCTAATTCATTATGCAGAAGATGATTGAAAAAGTTGTCAATGGTGCATAGTTTTTCTCTTGTGATTGTGACAACAATTTATTTCTTGTTTGATGTAAACTTCAATTTTGACTTAACAATACAGATACCAGAGTTTGGTGGGAGTATTTATAAGAAACACCATTGACTCAAGAAGAGAAATAATTATGTGACGTCCATTTAATACCGGTACAAGAAGCTTTTATTTATTTATTATACTCATACTCATGGTGTAATTTGCATGGACATTAGTCATAATTAAATTTATACACAATGCAATAAAATGAATTATATTATTAACATGGTTTATTCAGATATTTGTCATAATTTTGTGTACATAAAAACTAATACATGTGTTAAACCTAAAGCATAAAAGAGAAAAATACCACTTACCCTAGTAGCCTAGCGCCATGTTGGAAACTAAAACTAAATCTATAACCTAACAAAATCTGGCCTTAGGCTGTGTTGGTATTTTTTTCTTTATTTTGATCTAGTTTTTACACTTGACAACGAGAGTTGATATATAATCTCGAAACGATGTGGATTAGTTTTTATAAACACAAATGATAGAAAAAGTCCGATTAAACCATATTAATAACAAAACAAAGTTGGAATTTTTGATGGAAAAAAACCTACAATTTAACCCTACAAGTGATGAGACACCATATTTTTTCCCTTTGTAGTTTAAAAGTAAAAATCTTTCGATCATCATTGCCTTATAAAAAATGAAGAAGAAAAGAGCATAAAAAAAACCCTATCCCTCGAATACTCTAATAGCAACAGGATCGTAAGAGAACAAGAGTTGGTCAAGAGAGACCTGATATGTAAGAGAGGGATCTAACCTAAAAATTGAGTTTGAATTTTTTTCTACATTGGCTATTTTGTTGTGTACACTACCCAATTTGAAAACAATTAATGTTATTGGTTGTATTTTACTATTCTCTTGTGCTTCATTTGTTTTAAAAACTATTCATATATTTCAATTAACATTAATAGCAATATTTTGAATGGAAAAAAAGGATACATCAACTTTTGTGTGCGGTCAAGTTCACAAACAATTTTTAAAAAACACATTATTTACACATTCTTGACACACAAAATTTTGTTAAAAATGAGAATAACAAGAGTATGTTATTTAGAATTTTCGAACAAAATTATATACAATAAGTTGCAGCTGATTTTTTAAATTATGGTACACAGAAAATGATGAAGATTATTAAATTTGAATGGTCTAAATATCAAATCTTACTCTAAAAATCAAATTATAGAGAAAAATAAATATAGAAACATTTATAACAAAATACTATTTATTCTAATTAAATTAAAAGTTGTTTTTTATTTTATTTTAGAGAAGTAAAATTTTACTATTTATTTATGACTGTTTACCTCAGGTTACCAATTGTTAATAAATATATAAAACGTTACTTTTGAATAATTATTGGAATAATTAAACTACACTAAGTTTTTGTCCAAATTTTATTAATTATTTATTCAAACTAATTAATTATTTACCAACGCTGTCCTTTTAATACTTGATAATAAATTAGTTCGTTATTATTTGAAATTTTATAATTCTTGGCTCTATTTATACAAGATGATATTTGTTTTACCTTAACTTTCAACATATTTTAATATTGGAAACTGTCACTTTTCTACTAGATATTTAATGACTCTTCTTACGAACTTTGGTACTTTCGCACGATATACTTAAAAAAACAACCACTTTTCAACACTTTATTTAACATTGCAGATTTAGCATCATTCTCTATCGTCGATCATTTTAAAAGTCCCACATCATTTCAAATTATACCGTGGCTTCAGTTTTTGGTAACATCTCGTGCGGCATTATCTTTTTAGTCCAATCAGAACATAGTATTTTCTAATTTCTCTATCACTTTTTATATTTAACACTATTACACAATTTAAATCTATTACTACACATATTAATTAATTATATAATTTAGTTTATTAATTCACCTTAAATTACATTTTTGTAAATGTTAATTTCTATATCAAAATGATTTCAACCAATCACATTGCTCTCAACTG
This sequence comes from Aphrophora alni, assembly GCA_963513935.1. NCBI lineage: Eukaryota > Metazoa > Arthropoda > Insecta > Hemiptera > Aphrophoridae > Aphrophora > Aphrophora alni. The sequence goes on along the minus strand of OY740775.1, from coordinate 81,679,334 downwards.
CCCCCTATCTATTCTTTCTGGTTTATTAAAAACATTAGTTCAACTCCATCATGTTTACATGTTTATTTAATAATTTTACTTAAAATATTATTATATTTTAAATTTATACTTATTCATTTAATCATCGATATATAGACATATGCCAATAAATTATTAACAATGATTTTTGGATTCCTACCACAGGTTTGTTCACAATCTTTCTCGGCTAAATGTGTTTTTACATCTTCAATGATATCTCATACATAAATAATGAATTTGTGTTTACGAGTCTTTAAGTGAAATTTTAGTGTATTGGTTATGTATATATAGATTAACTCAAGATCCTTGTATGTCAACCGAAGCTTATTGTACACCCCAAGGACCTACTAGTAAAGGCAAGCCAATATCTGTGCCCCCCCTCCTCCCAACGAGGTTCAGGAGTTTCCGTCCTTATGTCTATTTAACTTCAGTGTTCTTTTAAATATTATTTACATTGACTATTACATCCCTATTTATGTACAACATATTGAATTTCTAAACCTAGCTCTGTTTACTAGGCTATCATTTTCAAACATTTACAATCCCTGCAAATAGTTGAAAAAAATACTTAATGTAGTTTTATTTAAACATTTCTTAAATGTACACTAAAAACATAAAAACATACGGGATATAAAGGATTACTGTACACAATTTTTCTTGTATTGTTTGCTGCAAGGAAGCTATACCCTACCCATAATAGGCTTTTGTACTTAACCCCTGGGACAGAAGGGAATAGAGTAGGGGTGGTTTTATCCCAAAGCACACAAGTCTGGAGTAAAGAGAGCCCAGAAATGATTGCACACCACATGTGAAGATTTAACAGGGAAATAAAATATTATAAACTGCATGTAAATATCAATAAATTTCAAAATCGATTCGAATCATTTAGATAAAAATTTGTTTGTAAAACTGCAAGTAAAAAAAAAGTGTTTAAATTATTTAAAAAATAATAAATACAGAGCATAGTTCAATGTATTCAAAGTTTCATACACAAATAGATATAACAAGGAAAACATGTGACCCAAGCATTCCAAAACATAGGTTTGATCAAACTGTTGAATCATCAAAATTTCTGGTGACATCATCTACAAAACATTTCATTATTAACTAAAACATCTAAAAGAATATAATTTTTATTCCATAGAGGAATACACGGGACAGTCAAAAATGAAATAACAATTTGATCTTTCTTCTATATACAGCTGTTTTTATACATAGTTTCCTAGCAGCTGAATATAAAAATAAACTCAAGTAGATCCATATTCTCAAAAACATTGGGTATTAACAACAATAAACATCTGAGTAAAACTATAACAATGAACCAATCACTATCCAATAACTTTACAACTAAAATAAATATTATTATTTGAAATACCTTTTGTCGGACAGCACACAAACTCCACTCCAGAGAAGAGTGAGATGCCACATGGTAACAGCATTGCAAAGCTCCTGAGAGACAAGTCTCTATCCTGGCAGGATTGGGCTGCTGTCTGATTCCAGCGGTCAAACTCCCAACACTTGGTCTGGTTGTGGATGTGATCAAACAGACAGTTCTCAGGAACAAGAAGGGCATCACTTTGGAATGGTCCTTCTGAAAACATTAAAGAGAAATTAGATCAAATGTGCAAGGAGCACCGTGGCGATATTCACAACAAGGATTCCCCGAAGAAACAAAACTAAGATTATAATAAATCTAGTATGTAGGCTACATCAAATATGAATTTGGGCCAGGCTATCAAAACTTTGGTAGGTATACATAAAGTTGGTGTAGCCAAACCAATTTAGTTTAGTATTATGAAAAAAGTAAAAGTCATAGTTACAAGTTTATAATAATCAAAAGTAATTGAAGAAAAACAAATAATAATTTTAAAATGCTACGTTAATTATAATTTTATGAAAAGGAAATGTTGCTAAAGGTAAAACAGACGCTACTGAATATTCAAGTAACACCATGTATAAAATTTGTTTTTAAAATGATCACAGACCTTTTTCCAATTTCAATAAGCTGTTAAGAACAATTAAATATTAACTTTTGAACAATATGAAGAAACATTATTAAGTAATTTGAAAGTTAATTTGTGATAATAAGTGATAACCAGTTTCATTTTTTAAATGTTCTTGTACATGTTATGAATAATTAATACTCTTAAGGATTTATGTGAATACATGCAAATTTTAAAGAGACAGTACTCGATTACCCTGATATATATATATATATATATATATATATATATATATATATATATATATATAGAGAGAGAGAGAGAGAGAGAGAGAGAGAGAGAGAGATGATTGTCATTCGATTCATTGATGATTACTAAATGAATGTATTTTAGACATTCTAATACCTGTAAATTTTGTATTATTTAGGCCTACAATATTATTAATTTTCAATATTAATTTTTAAAATATTACAAATTGGAAGAACTGTGTTTCAAATCAATTCCTAAAAAAGAAATGTCTTACAAAGTAGTTTTGAATTGTTTTCAAATGTTTACTGTAGGTTTTGTATGCATTTCCCTCAACTATATTGAATTCTGAATTTTATTCGTGAATTGATAAATGTAAGGTATAAACAGTGAATTAACGGAATTTCCTGAGAAAATAATATTTCCATAAGTTTTGACTAAGAAATTTCTGTTTCTACGATGTGTTTTCTTATGGTAAGTTTCATCGATACACAAGGTGTTACATGAGTTTTATGTAAGTGAACCATTGCTATCTTTACAACTATTAAAGAAACATTAAAAGAGGAACATGATTTAGGCTACCTTTTCTTTATAGGATTAAATTTATTTTTTTTTTGTCAAATGGTAACATATGTTTCAAAAAAAAAAAAAAAAAATATATATATATATATATATATATATATAACTAAACTACAAGATGGCGACTTTGTCATTGAAACACGTTTAAATAAATAAACATACTATATGTGTTCAAGTTTTATTCTATCAAGTATAGTATATATATATAATATTGAGCTTGATTTGAGAGATGGTATACTTGATAGAATAAAACTTGAACACATATAGTATGTTTATTTATTTAAACATGTTTCAATGACAAAGTCGCCTCTTGTAGTTTAGTTATTGTAACTCATGGATCACTGAAGATGGCAACTTTGTTGTTGACATGTGTTTAAATAAATAAACATACTATTTGTGTTCAAGTTTTATTCTATCAAAGAATATATGTCAGAAAATATTTAGTATCGTGTCCGTCTGTCCATTTGTATGAATTTAGAAAACATTCTAATTTAATACAAAACTATTTCAAAACAGCAACCGATTGAAAGATACCATTCCAAATTTTTTTAAATTGTAAAAATAATAAAATATACAAAAATATATCACCTATAAGTTGTAGGATAATTGAGTTATTAATAAAAAATAACAGCTTCGTTACTGACTACAACACTCATAAGTTTCCAAATGCTCCTAAAATTTAGGAATGTTTGTCGAAACCAATGAAAATGGATGACTTCCTATTTACAAAATCTCAGTATATTAGAAATACTGAGAAATTTATCATTGTTTTAGTAAATTGTGAAGATGAAATTCAAATAATGGGGCTTAACTATGAAAAATATTAGTTGACCACAATGGACTTAAATATTATAAAAAATGTTAAAAACAAAATTTTGTTTAATCAAATATTCGATCAATAACAATAATATATTATTAACTTTTAAAGTTGCTACTAGAATGCAGTCAAATACAAATCGATTGGTGAGAGTTGAGATACTGGACAAGGCATTTGAAAGTGTTCAGGTGGAGTGTTAGTTATTTATTGTTTGATGGCAGATTTTTGACTCTTATGTAGACACCAAGCCTGGAGTACGAGTTGTTCTCAACACTGTCTCCTACTAACATAACTAAAACTTCGTAGCTTCCTAATTATTACATTTTAATTTTCAATGAAAAATTAATCCCACACGTATTTAACTTTGTTTTATAATGGCAGTAGAGAAAGTAAAAGACAAACAGTATGAAACCAACTAACATCAATCATTAGGTACAAGTCACTTTCCCATGAATAGAATTTTTCTTCTGACTTTAACATTTGGTGTATTCCCAACAGTGCTGTAGGGTATTGTACCTAAGAACCAAATCAATGCTATGTGACAAACAGTTTTAGGTTTAAAGAAAGACATGTTTCTAACAGCCTCGGGAGACAGGTGGTACGACTGAACCCAAGTGAATAAAACTAATCGTAGAGACATGAATCTTTACTTTTGTTCTTAGACCCATATCTATAATATGCACATGTTTCCAGCATTTTACTTTCTCATAGAGAGAAAGTAAGAGAAAGTATTGCAACAGGGGGAAAATACCAATGTGATATTTGTGGATTTATATGTTTTGTCTCTCACCTGAGCTCCATTTTAGAAAATATTTATCTGTTTATGTTAATCCGTAATGATTTCTTAAAATACATTTGATTTCATTCAAATTTGGTATCTAGGTATAGTTTTCCCTAAGAGTGCTTTAAAATAAATTGTACAAAAAATATTGTACAAACTTTCTTACTTCCCTATGATACTAAGCCAAATAAAAACGAACCAAAACTAAACATCACCCACAATGTCAGTTAGGAAATCTCAATCAAAATTTGAAAATAAACCATGATTTTAAAAAAATTAGGTGAAACTTGCTTTGTTTGTACCATATATACATCTTCAAGCATAAATCATATTTAATGCCGGTAGTCAAAATTTGTTTTGTTTTTTGCCAATTATTCCTGAACCGTGATTAATTATTACCTACAATTTTGCATGTCATTAATTTTCAGAATGTACTAATCGGTAGAGCTTATTTTGAGAAATTAGATATAAATTTATAACAGCACTATGGGAGATTTTTTGGTTTTTACTCACAAACCAACATTTTTTTGGAAATAGCAACCAATATGTTTTGTTAGGATCCTTGGAGGTTTTTGAACTGATTTTGAAGAAAAAAAAAGAAGAAAAAAAAAATTGAGATTTTGAGTTTTTTCTTATATAGCTACCTCCAAATATTGAATTATAAAAAAAGGAAAACTATGTCCAGAGTTATGGCCAAAATATGTCCACATACCAATTTGATTAAGAATAAGAATAATTTTTATTACTGTGTTTTTAAAACTTTTTTTTTTTACAAACATGGCAATATCAACATTACATTATAACAATTTTAAACTACATAACTGTCCTTACTAAGTTATTACATACTTAATATTAAAATATTCAATTAGAAAATAAAAAGCCATCGATCAAACAATAAGCCTTATTCAGGAAAAAATCTTAAATTTTTGTTTTAAACGTTTCAAAATTAATAATATTTTCGTAGCATAATGGTACGGCACTATACAATTTTGTTACATTATGAAAAACATTTGGACATGTCATTTTAGTTCTACGAGATTGAACAAAAATATTCTTATTTCTATTATTGAATGTACATGCATATTTGAGTTATATAAAAATTATTAATATTAATTTTAATAAATATATAGTTACATACATGAACAATGAAGGCAGAAGTATTATTTGTTTCTCTTTAAATAGCTGTCTGCATGAATCTCTTGATTTTAAACCATACATCACCTAACAACTCTTTTCTGTAATTTAAAAATGGATGGACTACTAACAGAATTTCCCCCAAAATGATGCCATAATTTAATTGAATTAAAAGTTGCAAAGTATAGTATAAACTTCTTAAAAAAATCTATATCCAGTTACGTTGTAAATTTCTTTTTTTAAATATTACCCTACTTAGACTAGCAGATAGATGAGCAATGTGTTGGGACCATGAGAAATTTTTGTCTATAACGATACATAAAAATTTAGTTGATTCAACAAATTCTAAACAGTTACCGCTTAACTGAACTTTAGCTATTAGCAACGAACTTCAAAATTAATACAAACAGTTTTGTTAGTGTTAACAAGAATGGAATTTTTTCGCAACCAATTTTCTAATTGAATTAGGTCGAAACATTTAGCTGGAAGAACACTGCACTAAAACAGACAAATATCTTAAAAAAATTTTCCAATCATTCTCAAAACGGAAATATTTGAAATATCTTAGCATAAAGTTTTTAACCAATCACATAACATTCCCTATACTACACATAATACTGCCATAATCTATAATGGTTACATTGGGAAGCGTTAGACAAATTTATAATGTAGACAACACAAATTAAGAATAATAACTAATCTATTGCTAAAAAAATTATATAGAGTTCCGCAAATAATAGCATCCCAGGGCAACTAGAGTGGGTGAGGATGCACCAGTCTTGAGCAGGGAAGGATAAGCATCTTTGGACATGTGGAGAAAGGCCTAACAATTCCCCACGACAATCTCATAGAAAAGATCCTCAAGTTGGCAGAGCTTGTGGATCTATAGGATGTGCGCACATCATCTTTCAGGAGTGCAATAAGCCTTAATGATTGAAATGTGTTCGTAAACAAGGAAAGCCCGAAGTGAATTGAATTGAAGTATGACATTATTTGTTTTCAACCTTTATATTCTGTGCCCAACTACAGGTAGTTATAATTTATTTTTACATTTGTGCAGTGGATGGCAATTCAAAATTACAGCATGGGGACACTATTGGTGAGGTTAAACTCAATTCGTTCATCTTCTTCATAAATTGCTTTTTTGTTTGAGATATAAATGTGCCGCTTTAATTTTATTATTAGTAGACTATTCATTTGTAACAAAACAAACTCGTTATTTAACCTCCTAAGAGGTTCTTCAATCTCTCAATAACGGCCTTACAAACTTCCGATAGGACAACACTGTAACATCCTAATTCAAAATTACATCTGCAATATAAATTTCATTCACTCGACTTCCACATATCCAACTTCCGTCGTTTGACAGATGCTGGCACCTGGCGGCCTTCTCCAAAACTAAGCATCGCATGACATCTAAGAGCAAAGTACAACGGCAGGCCAGCTTACCTGCTTTAATACCCGTTGCCAGTCTATCTGAAATAACTCACGATGTTCTACATTCAATTATAAGCTCCGTCAGACATATCTTTTCGTTCTCAAAATTACTTCTCAGTTTCTAAACGACATGTTAAGTTACAGTTTTGTGCGCTTTAGTTTTTTTTAAAAAAAATGTTAAGTAAATTATTATTTTTCACGGCACAAGCTCACGTGATCTGCGACAGGATTTTCCAGGTATTTCGAATTTACAGATTTTATCATATCTTAAATTTTGTTAATGCTTTAAAATAATTTGTTAATTATCATGTATTCTTTAAAATATGTATTTCATGTTTTATTTAATATTCAATGTTCTTTTTGAAACTGAATGATTATAAAAATTTTTCTTTTCTTAAGACATACTTTACAAAACCTTGCAAAGGCACATTTTGAGTTTTGAACAATTATGTGAAATAGGTGCAAATTAATGTTGAACATTAAATGATCAGAATATCTTATTGAACATGTCAAATATAAAACAATTAGAGAAATCTATTCTAAATCAGAAAATTTCGTTTTACAGACTTTTGCAGATCTTTGCAAGTCTTATACAAGCTTTGTTTTACACAAAACTAAATATATATAAATAGATTTATAATCATCTAAGAAGCTTTTAATTACAATCATAACGAATTTCTGTCATACAATCAATTTTCTTTAATTTTGACAAATAACCAGATATTTGCTTTAATAATGAACATTAATGCTACAACATGTCTGATTTTGAACAGACGCTAAAAAACATGTTTTTTGCTATAGCTAATACGCTGGTAGGAGATTCTCAGCAATTCTTGCCTCAGATTGCATAGACCAGCTAAGCATCTAAACATGTTTCGTCCTGTTGGCAAAACACGTTTTTCTTAATACACCTTCAAAGTTTCAAGTGCACAAAAGTGATGTTAAAAAAAAAACTGACTTTATAGAACTTTAATTAAACTCATATTGTACATGTGCCTAAATAGCTTCAGCGAATATTTTTTTTTTAAGCTATCTTTTAGATGTAGACTTGTGTAGTTATTTATAAAATATATAAAAATTATTGGGTGGAGCCTGCATGCAAACTTTCGGTCCTAACAACCTCCAAGAGGTTATTTTCTAAATTAATATAATTGACGTCAATTAATAAAATTTAATCTTCAAAATTTCATTTCTCCTTTTAAAACAAACTTCTCATTTCATAATAAATTCTTTAACTAAAACATATATTTATTGGCCAATATAGCATTTAAGAAATTTGTCAAATAAGTAATATTATGTAACTGTTTTAAAAAAAAAAACTATCATCTCATAAAGTCAAAAGGGGGGGGAAATAAATATCAGTATCTTTTCATCTTTTTTATTTTAATTGTACATTAAGGGTGTATAATCTTTTTTTTTGGATTAATTATAATCCTGTTAATTGTTAAGCTGTGCTCATTGTCTTTTTGTTAAATTTTGTAACTATAAAATATATAAACTAAAAAGGGGGGATAAATTTTCAGAATCTATTGATTAATTTTTTTGTTTAAATTATAATATTTTACATTAAGGGCGTATAACTTTTTAATTATAATATTGTTAATCATAAGCTGTTTATGATGATTTGTCTCAGGATGCCTTTCTAAGTTGTAAATGATAAAATCTGAACCGTCAAAATTTCTTTTGTTTCAATAAACTTGAGCCTTGTTAACTACTAAATTTGTTTTTGTCTTTTTTATTTTTTTTTCTTTTCAAACATTGTTACCATTTGGTTCCGCCTTTCTTAAATTTAAGTCCCCTGGTAACATGTTTCTGGTAGCAGAGCGTGGTTAGCTTTAAATTCTAGCTTGGTTATCTCTAAATTATAGAGTGGTTAATTTTAAATCCTGGAACGGTAGTTAATTTTCAAAATTTTGCATTGGAACCATCTAAATTTAAATTCAAAAAAATTTTTCTTTGTTAAACAAGGCTCAATTTTTATGTTTTGCAGC